>JBBPTO010000164.1:0-44756 GCA_038094155.1 Pulveroboletus cf. aberrans | reverse complement strand
GAATTACCTTGTCTGCGACGTTTTTGCTTGACAGATGTTCCATCCTAGCGTACTCTTCGCTTCAAGTTCATCGATTGACCTGAATCCCCTTGATAACCTGTTGACCCGCTTCTGACTTACTCCACTGTGTAAGACAATGGAATTATCACGACGCACTTGCGGACGAAGCGATACAACATTGGATCATATGTTTTCTTGGCTTGTGTGCAAGTCAAACGGCTACCCGATGACGTTCAGCACACGACTCGAATGGTACTGCGGCTCCATCACTTGGTAAGAAATCAAGACCCTTCCGACGGAGACTATCACGTTTTCGCGTCATGGTCTAGGCAGGGTCAGGGACTAAGCTGTACCTGATCATCATAAGGAAGCGAATACCGAGTTCCTTTCTGCCGTAGCATGCAACAATCATCGTCATCAGCAGCGAGGAACGCACAGATCAAAATGTGGGCGTTGAGTGTCTATGGAACAATCAGTGGCGTGCATAATGGTATTGGAAAAGGACTTTCCCTGAGGTCAGTCATCACTAGCCCCAAAAATAGTGATCGGAGGCCCATCGGCGAAAAAAAAGCTTTCGGCTTCATGAAATGTTGCTCCGAGTAACTTGTTGCTCGTTTTGTAACGACACAGGATTTGGGAAACAAATCGATGGATACCTCAGACGTGGCAGTACTAGGCGAACAATTACTTCGGCATTTCAAGCGGGTTTGATGACATCAACAGTCGTACCCCAATCGACCAACGTCAATTCTTCGGTCTTCCCAGGCCGATATCCATGCGAAAAGCAGGGATAGCAATATCGGCCACTTGACTACCTGTCACGGCTCACGGGTGATTTACAAGAGACGTAAATTGGCCACCTTATACTAGATAGTGTCTTGCGGGTAAGATCCCAGGCTGTCAACCAATGAACCACCCAAATCTGGAAAGCTTGCAGTTCGCATACCCACCTGACGGTACTTCATCAGACCCTAGACCTGAGGAATTCAATTGAACCCGATCTTCTGCTGACCTTCCGATCATGATTCTAGACAGTGGTTATCGGACGGGCGATGACAAAAAAGTCTTTATGCCTTGGAATCCGAGTTCGACTAACTGAGCTGTCTCTACTGCGGAGTTGGGACTCGATGGCGGTGCTAATGGCCGGGATGGCATGGAAAGGGTCGGAATTACTGTGGGCGAGGAACTTTGTGCGTGCCGTGCGGTCTCTCCGATCAAGACGAAGGCGTCGTTGGTTGTATGGGATTAACTGAGACGGTGACCTCGTGAGAAGTGAATAGATCACGGAGCCTAAGACAAGGGTGCTGAGACGCACACGGCGTCGAAACTGTTCGGGTGAAACACAACATGGAGCTCAGCAAAAAATCGTTTGCAAATTTCGTACCGTCTGTAAGCGCTGTGCGCAGAAGTGTCTGGCTTGCCTTGTCTTATTGGGTTGAAATGATTGCCAGCTGAGGTCAATCGGACTCGATAGCACGCGGAACATGATCAGCCACGCGGCGAAAGCGCAGGAAACGAGAAATCGCGCTCAAAACACTTGCCAGTGCGGGTGCACTTATGATTGAAAAAATGAGATTTGGATTGACCTCGAAAAAGAGGCCAGACCAGACTGACCATACGCATCCGTTCTATGTTGAGTCTGCAAAGACTGGGTATATCAGTAGTATTAAGTGATTTCTAGCGGCACTCGCAGGTAAGATTACTAGTCAGGGAGACGGCGGCCTGTGCTGAACGTAACACACGCGCTTGGTCACACTTACATTCGTCACGCGCACCCTCTTGACACGATGCCACGCGCTGGCCCAAGTAGATCCCAGCCGTCCCAGTACCGCTCTCAGCGCACACGGGGTCAGTCAGAAGACGACGTCGACAGCGATGATGTGCCCCAAGATTTGGATCTGGACGACGACATGGACATCGACGACACAGAGGCTAGACGCACAAATGACAGCAGCGGCGTGAGTTAGTCCATCCGCAAATTATCCCGTTGTTTATATGTACCTTGTCGACTAGAATCTCGACAAAAAATCCCGCGATCTAGTTCGACTCGCACTTTTTTCTGAGTATAAGCGTATCCCGTTACGCCGTGAGGACATCAACAAAAAAGGTGCGCTTCCTTCACCTTCACACACGGTCATCGCAGCTGAGACCCGTCTAGTCCTTGGTTCGAACACCCGCGCGTTCAAAGATGTCTTTTTAAAAGCAGATGCACTCCTACGTAAAATATTTGCGATGGAGCTTGTCGAACTCCAAGCTCGCAACTACCGTGATCAAGATGCCGAAGAGGACCTCCAAAATGCTACTGGCGTGAAAAAGAGGGGTTTGTCGCTGCCCGCTCTATCTTCACATTTTTCTGACTATTCTTGCCGCTTTAGCCATCGCGGTTGGTTCCAAAACCTATATACTGCGCTCTGTCTTGGACTCGAGCATCATTGAACAAGCTTCCTTGTCAGATAACCGCCTCCTGGAAGAAGAGCTCGCAGAGGGCCCCGAAGATGACGACGACGACGACGATATATCCCGCAACTATGGCAGCATCATCGCGTGGAGTACCGCCGACCAACTCGCAGCGCTGGGACTACTCCATGTCATTCTCGCGCTCATCCTCGTAAACGGACGGGCCATTTCCGAGTGTGCGTCGCATCTTGTCTGTTTGATCATTTGTTAACTGTAGCCATTCATAGTGGACCTCAGAGCCAACTTGAAACGCCTCCGTATCCTCCCCAGCGGCACGGTTCCCTCTAACGCCCAGTCGACCCACCGCTCCCTCTCGACCGATGTCTTTCTTCAACAACTCGCGCGCCAAGGTTACATCGATCGCGTCCGTCTTGGCGATAAACCCACGACAGGTAAACGACGTGGACGGACCTCTGCCACACAGGGAGGCGGAAACGTAGAGGACAATCCACAAGCGTACGAGTGGCGATGGGGCAATCGGGCGCACAGCGAGATTGGGGAACATGCGGTGGCACGGTTCGTCGGGGAGTTCATGGTTGAGCGGACGGAGACGGGGGATGGTGAGGAAGACGAGGAGGAAGGTGCGGGTGGAAGTGAGGGTGGAGGGCGTCGACGGAAAAAACAAAAGCAAAAAGGAGGTTCAATGGAGAAGCGGCTGGAGACAGTGATCAAGGCAATCGAGAGAGCTGCTGGAGGGAACCTGGCCGACGTCAAGTGACCAACGCGCATAGTTACTCGTACATTACTTTACTCGTGTCTGAAACAATACTCCTTATTCTAGATTCGTTTTACTATGTCGACGAAGAGTTAGTTTGTTGAGAGGCGTCGGCAGTTTCCTCATTCAACGAACGCGTCCGGTACGCTCCCCGTTGCCTCCACCCCAACTGCAGACCCCGACGTCAGAGGAGTCCGTATCCAAAATCGACATCAGCCCAGTCGGATTCCTTGGAGAAGGGGGAAATGGAAATACCGGCCCCACTCAGTGGTAATCTGACCCTTTGCGTGGAAACAAAACGTGCGAGCCGATCCAGATTCGTCGGATGACAAAGAGCTCGCCCCGTCGTTCGATTCCGCCAACTGTTTGACTCCAATGCATCTTTTACCTCTTACAGTACACCTTCCGTCCAGTTCTCAGTCCCATAAAGTCTATCCGATACTTTCCGAAAACGATTGCAGGACCAGCAGGAAGAAAACCCTCTTGATGCCCCACCCTGGCGAGACGATCGTACTTGTGGGAACGTACACCTTCATTGTGCATTTTACAGGGCAGGCTCTCCACTGGGCATCACGTTTTCCACACACACACACCGAACATGTCTTCGCTCCAGTCATTCCCCATCCCCGCTTTGTCGTGGGCTACCAATGCTTCGGACACTAGCAGTCGGGGCTCTTGTGCATTACAGATTTTGCCCACTACCCAACAGCAAGAAAATGTGATTGAAAGTCAGTTACCTTCCCAGGTGTCGACTTGCAGAGAATACATATCATAACGTATTTTGAGACTTTTGGGTTGTGCTGTTTAGCTGACGTGTTTCTCCAAAGTCAACAGCTCTAAAAATGTCCATCCATCTTAATTGTGCTGCCAAAGTCTTGGGAGGCTGCGCTTGCCTCCTTGACAAGCTTGCGGACGCGGAGATGAATGCTGTTCCAATGTGTCTAGTAAAAGGACCCGAAATGAGTGGCAAGAGCACATTGGTGCGAAATTTAGTAGATCGTTTACTGACCGGTGAGTGTTTGTCAGCGTTTGTTGTCTTTTCTCATTGTTTTCGTTATCATCGTGTTGCCTTCCTCGTATGTGATTTGGGTCAATCCAAGCTCGCGCCGAAGGTTTTGGTAGAAAACCACGTTTTTGGTGAGTCGATCATTCCCTGATCGTTTCGTTGATTGAGGACACGAACCATGATTTCACAGGACCTTCCATCATGCCCCCAAGCGTATCCGTTACAGATTGACTGGTCTGATTTGTCGGCTGACTGTCTCGGTCAGTGAGTTGGTTGGTTTCACATTGACCCAAAGTATGCAAATTTCGATGAATTCAGCTCCCGCGACCTAACTAGATACCGTACAAATTGACAAGGAATGAAAGAGAACATTGAAGAGCAGTCGGTGCCTATTTGCCAACGAATGAACGAGAAAGCAGAACTTGACTGGTGAACCGCGAGGGCACTTGCATGTTGTCGATGTGCACCGTAGGAAGACCCGTAGAAGTCAGCGACCAACTACCCAAGTGCACCCTGCCTTTAGACGCGCTAGGCTTTCCTCGTTTTCAGCATAAACAGCACTTTCGTCAGGTACAACACACTCACTGTAGAAATTGCCTTCTTCACCAGCCTCTTCCAGGGATCCACGTTTGGCTTTCTCGAGGTCAGCATAAACAAGACTTTCGTCATGCATGCACTCACTGTAGAAATTGCCTTCTTCACCGGCCTCTTCCAAGGTTCCCCGTTTGGCTTTCTCGAGGTCAGCATAAACAAGACTTTTGTCAGGTACGCACTCACTGTAGAAATTGCCTTCTGCACCGGCCTCTTCCAGAGTTCCACGTTTGGCTTCTTGAGGTCAGCATAAACAAGACTTTCGTCAAGTACGCACTCACTGTAGAAATTGCCTTCCGCACCGGCCTCTTCCAGAGTTCCACGTTTGGCTTCTTGAAGTCAGCATAAATAAGATTTTCGTCATGTGCGCACTCACTGTAGAAATTGCCTTCTTCGCCGGCTTCTTCCAGTGTCCCCCGCTTGGCTTTCTTGAGGTTAGTATAAACAAGACTTTAGTTACCTACCGACTCACTGTAGAAATTGCCTTCTTCGCCGGCCTCTTCTAAGGTCCCCCGTTTGGCTTTTTTTTCGGTCAACACAAACAAAACTTTTGTCAGGTATGCACTCACTATAGAAATTGCCTTCTTCACCGGCCTCTTCCAGGGTTCCACGTTTGGCTTTCTTGAGGTCAGCACAAGCAAGACTTTTGTCAGGTACGCACTCACTGTAGAAATTGCCTTCTTCGCCCGCTTCTTCTAAGGTCCCCCGTTTGGCTTTTTTTCGGTCAACACAAACAAAACTTTCGTCGGGGTATGCACTCACTATAGAAATTGCCCTCTTCGCCGGCCTCTTCTAGTGTCCCCCGCTTGGCTTTTTTTCGGTCAGCATAAACAAGACTTTTGTCAGGTATGCACTCACTGTAGAAATTGCCTTCTTCGCCAGCCTCTTCCAAAGTGCCGCGAGGGAGACCCAGGGGACTTGCTTGTACGGTGCTCGAAATGAAGAGTGGCAAGAAAGTAATCAAATAAAAGAAAAATGCCTTGATCTGCATGTCTGTTATTGTGCCTCCTTGACGGTGTCAGTGAGCTGCCATTCTCCGTCAGTGGCCCTTCATTCTTATAGTTTTGCTGCAACCACCCTTCTCTATGCAGTGTCATCCACCTGACCAATTTTCTTCGTACAATTACGCAGGTGACGCTTCTCTTGTATCTGATCGGGCTTGCTGGGAGTCGTAAGCCATATGGGCATTTTGGACACGAGGTTGCACGGAGATTGGGCTCTGCCTCATGGGTCGTAAATAGACCTGTCTGATCGGGGAGAGTGCGCCTGGACTCTTATTTGGTTACCGCCAGCCTCACCCCAGTCTTCATGACCTGGGTTGAACCACTGATCCATGACACCATGATTGCTTCTCCCACCCATCCTCTCGACGGGGCGGTCAATATTGGCGGTGTTGAAGCACTTCCAACAGACATCTATAGGAAATCAGCAGGCGTTTCAGGTCTTGATTCACTGGCATATCACAAGACCAGGTTGCTTCATATTCTCGCTCTGTTGGTTCTTGCGTCCACGTTTTTTGTGTTATGGATCAACACTGTCCATACACCTTGCCCCCTCGATCCTATTCTGATCTACTGTGAGTACTCTTATGGTTCCCGTCTTCTGCAGCACAATTCTTGACCATTTGACGAAGCGCCAGTAAATGAAGCAGTCCTTTACACGGAGAAACAGTTCGACGGACGCATGAATTCGACTTCGATCTTCCGTGGCTACCCAAGTCATGAAGTTGATGCTGCTTGGGCGACGGTCAGCATTACTGGTAAAAGCCCCGTTGTTGATCCTGCCTGTAATTCCAACTTACTCCACAGCTCCGGCCACTCGATTGACTCGCGAACAATTCTTGATGAGTGGTGGGAATGACAATACTGCTGCAGTCAGATACCGTCCCGAGGACGGTGGGGGATATATGTCCCAAGTCGACGGCTACCACCATCTCCACTGTCTGGTAAGACTAAAACCTTTCACCTGCCACGTTTGACGACAAGCATTTTTGTGCCTAGGACCTGTTGAGGAAGTATCTCAGACAGGAATATTACAATCCGTTCGACCCATCATTCAATAGGAACCTTCGCCCGCATCTCGGTGTGTGTGCTCCATTCTAGTATATGATCAACGATGAGCCAATAAATGTTATAGGGCACTGTGTCGATATAATCCGACAGAAGTTGATGTGCACATCGGATCTTACAATGATCACCTACGACTGGGTTCCTGGTCTGGATGATCCTCAACCAAATTTGAATGCCATACATCAATGTATGGACTATGATCGAATCCTCCACTGGTCGGAGGAGCACAGCGCTCATGTGATAAAGGGTCACGTTGTTATGTTTGGAAATGCGACAGAGCTGCCAGAAAGTCCCATGTAACGTGAAGTACAACTAGTTGGCATCTGAATTCTGCCCATTCGCGTCTGTCGTCGAAGATGGTCACAATATGGTTTATGCAGACGGGAACTTATGTAGATTGAAATTTAAAGAAACCCGCCCACTTGATTGAACAGCTGACTGGTGACGCTTGATAACCTTGAAAGGTGGTGTACGGACTTGTCAACCACTGTTGACCGACATCGATAACTGGACTACCCAAGATTTCGTAATACTAGTAGCAGGAAGCATTGATACAAGAACGAAGTTCACACTTTGCAACCTCATGATGGTACGTAGCTGCCGCGCGCTAGATGCTGACTGATTGTCTATCTTCCTGTTTTAGGGTACATTACCCTATGTACTAATCTAGGTAAAGTGCACCCCGTGCCATGCCAATTGCCGCAATGCTCCCCTGATCTGGTACCCCTCCGATCCCACCGTTCCCGCTGGTGGTTTTAGAAGCGCGTAGATCAGCTAATCAGCGGTACAATAATGACAACAAGTGGCATTTGGTTGGTAATTGGAAAACAGGCTGACTCGGACAGCTAGCTTTCGTTTGGCAAAACGTAACGTGAATACGTCCCATCATGATACATTTGGGGCTCGGTCTACTCGGACAGATCAGGTACAGCATATGCAACGGGCATTGACGGAGATGACGATCTACTGTCGTCCAATGCACCCTTGGGCCAATTATATTCCACTAGTTCCACCGTCCCCCCTCTTCTCCATGTGGAAGCTCGAGATACGGGAAATGTCGACTGCTTTCCGGGTAGCCCAATTGAGTATCCTATCGAAATCCTTGCATCGATGGATTGTATTGGAATCAGAGGCAGGGGCATTGCGACCATGTACCCAGTAATATGGCACCATATTGATGTCGGGATAACACATGAGGGCTTGACGAAGAAGCTCTACGCAGGAGTCTATTCCGCAGCACGCCGCGTGGGTCGTAGGATTTAGGGTCGTGACGCGATGACAAGACCGTTCGTCTTACCAAGCTGGTTCATGAGCACGTTACCTTCGATGTGGAAGGCAGAATCGAAAGATTGGTAATGTTCACGATAAGTGGCTTTGCGGAGCATGTCCTATCGGTGCCCAGCTTTATGCAATGGAGTCATTATCAAAGTTGATGACGCACGAGGCATTGAAGGTGGTGGGGGATCTCCAGAGAAGCGAGGTACCCTCCACCTGGAAGTTTTACCGTCGTTGCTGTAGGCACCAACCCCATCTTGTGTAACTGTTCAGCCGTTACGCAGACAGGCTTGACTAAGAATGATGCTTGTCAGCCTATCGCAGATCCAGGATGTGTTTCTGCTCACCGTCTGTGCTGATACGACGCCAAGCCGCATCGATGTCAGGGCCGGGATTCCCAGACTCGTCGCCTCGCCAAGGCGTCGTGAAATTGAGTGCACCTTTATACTTGACGCGCTCAATGTACTCGATAGCTTCATTGGCTGGGGCTACAGCATAAAACCATTCAAGTGTTGCGTTCAAGGAGACTATGCGGAATAGACGAAAAGCCCCTCACAATATTTCTCGATATATGTGCACTTGCGCATACCGACAGATGCGATCCAGAAGGTGAAGAACACCACTGACAACAGGAGCAGAATGCCGCGAACGACCCGTTCCCAACGGCGAATTGTATTGGTCACTGCGTTGGATTTCCATTCAAGCTGAGTAGTGAGCGGGGATAGAGGTTCGTCGTCGTCAGCAGGATAATTGTAGGAGGGAGACTTTCCCTCCTCAGTGTCGTGCTGGCTGAGGGGGATGTATTGCGGGTCTTTGGGTGCCATGGTGGAACCTGGTGCCTCACTTGGACATTATTCCTGCACACATGCAAAAATAAGGGAATGAAGAAGCATCATCGCAAGATTATTGAGATACCGATCTCTAATTCCCAGCGGATAGGAGTCTGCAGGAAAGGGGACCACCACTCAGGTTGATGAATACCAAAGGCTCTCCGGGCGTTCTAGGCTTTGCACGCACTTGTCCGTCGATCTGCACAAGTCTGGAAGCAACATCTTCATTGCGTTCAATCTCAGTGAAAACCCAAAAACCCGCAACGCACTCCATAACTCCGTTCCCACGGCGTTGACACTTAGATGGACGTGTCGGGTCCCGTGGAAAAGCACAACCGGTGAACAACGGTCTGCGTGGAAAGGTATGACAATCCATCCACGGTATTCATGGAATTCGGTGATAGCGGTCGATTAATCATCGATAAACGTGCCACTTCCAATTGTCGTGCGGAAATGACTAAGACTTTCGATCTTTCGATATCGGAGCTGAGAACTGCTGTAATGATGGCGATAGCAACCATATTCTTGAACAGGAGCATAAAATATCAGTTCCAGAAAAGTGTGCAGGACCTTACGCATCCCGGATGAGTGAGAATCTAAAAGGGATAGGACTTACCTGAGACCAAAATGTCAGAGTGCATCGAGAACGAATATATCAATTTGCATCTCACACCAAAGAACTTGTTTGCTCAGCAATGAATGAACAAGAGGGTGGGTGCACTTGTAGGAGCCGTACAGACCATCGATCTAACTTCACCCAGCGCGCAAACGCCCAAGTAATCTACGCCCTGAGCTGCAAGAGATTTTTCCGCTGGAAAGACTTGCCAGAATCACTGAAGGAATCGTGGGAGGGCAACATTCCCTCCGTGTCGTATCGGTTAAAGGGTGTATTGCCTGTCATTTGCTCTTATCTCTGAACAGACCCAAATGCTTTTACTAGGCGAACCAGAGAAGTGGAGCCTTCAGCACACACAAGGATGACTCGCCGATCTTGATCCTAGTAGCATAGAACTCGCTCAGCTCTGTCTGAAGGTGCAAAACCACGAAGATTGGATCATTACACGTCATGGGTAGGTTGGCCACTGCGGAGAAGTGTGGCCAGTTATTCGTGGTTTTGGTAGAGTTCCCTGCTTTCATCTGACCTCCCGAGTCACCGATTCCACAGCGATGGAAGCAAGGGCAACTTGTGAATTGAAAGACACTTACTTGCTTTGAATCGCTACATGTGTTGTTGTAAGCATGACGCCACTATTCATATTCCATCACCATTCCATCACTCACATTCCATCGCTATTCCGCTCATTCCATACATGGATACCCGCACGACGACGTCATAGCTGCATCTACGTATATATAGCGCTCCCTCCCCGCCTGTATCCTGCATCTTCCCTTTTCCCTTTCCTTTATCTCCGCTCAATACTACGCTCGATCCTGTTCTGTGCTGTTCGAACCGCTCAGTGTTTCCCGCCCTAACGGACGGGTTTCCAGTTGTCTGGAAGGGTGAGAAATGGAATGATTTGAGGCGCATCGCTTTGTATGTCATGAAAGACCGTGCCACCAGGTTCCCAGAACGGAAGCTGTTACACCGACACATGCCTGCAGGGATTTTTGATGTCGGACTCGAGACTTCGGAGACCATGGTCTATGTGGGTGCTACTAATGAATATCATGTGCTATGTCTAGGCATCTTTGGGTATAGAGGCAGGCGCCAGACAGGGCCACCACTTCCACCAAACAATAACGTCTTGGAAGGTTTCTGACGGGGACGAAGTGATGACTTGGATCAGGACTCGCAAGTGGGCAGAAAATAGGCCCGTTAGCAAACATGACGAAAACGAATGTGAAGCGAGACGTACCGGGGATTCACGCCTGCAGAACAGCATTCAAAGTGAAAACGTTGGCGATTTGTAATGAGCAGAACTGCATGGTTGGGGTTGGCAATTCTTGTGAGCACCCTGACGCGAATTCCTCCTCAGAAAACTTCAGATGGTTGCGGTCAATTAGTTTTCGAGGTTTGCCGACTCGGAGGAAACCAAATTTGATGGCGTGCACGGAGGCAACTCAGGGGTTCGGTATGACGGGAGGGAATGCAAGTGTACTTACTACCCGCTTGGAACCTCGTGCAGCAACGATTCCGAACGAGTCCAGTAATAGATTATATGGCTAGGGAGAACGCAACTTGAAATCAGTGTGCGAGTGAGAAGGCTGTGCTCATACTTTTCCGAACTTCTCACGATCGAGCTGGCATGGTCCATCGAGTCCATCCGAACGGCGAGCCATGATTCAGGTTGATCATATTATATGTGGCTCTCGATGGTTTGTTTCTCATGGTGCTGTTTCTGTGTACCTGTTGACACTAGGGGCTGTCCACCAGCAACGGTCTACACCTGCCGGTCCGAGATCACGTTGGTCGTTCCGTGGAACTAATTAGTTCTGTACGACATTGGTCGTACTTACCAGCAACGTGATCAAACTCTTGTTTCATGCCGACGGTGCCGCCAGTAGAATCAAAAGCTGCGGCAATTCCTGTAAACACACAATAGAGACACTCTTGTGATGGAAGACCAAAGGAGCGCAGTCAATAATGCCAGGGCAGCCTCCCAGCCTACTTTGACGGACCGACCACATATTGAGATTGCCACGAACCTGTACACCAGTAGTCTTTGGTAGGGCAACAGCAGCAGCGAACCGTCCGATTACTACTACCCTGCTACTTACTGGCAATGTTTGTATTTAAGAGACCATGACACGAGTGAGACTAATCAGAATCACCTTGTCTGGGACGCTATGTTCAGGGTTGTTTATCCGTCGAAAAATCCTGCCAATTATAATAGGACTTACATCATGAACAAAGGTACATGATGAACTAGCTACATATCCAGTGATCACCGCAATCCTATCAGAAAGAGTTATCATCTCCGCCACTTAAGCTGCCACGAGGCCAAGCTCTCCCCGTTGCAAAACTGCCTTAAACCCGAAGTGGTTTTCCACACCAAAGTTTTCCACCGCATTATACATCTTGTCTATCTGCTTGCGGGCATTGATTCGACCTACGACATACCTCGCTTCTTCATCAGCAGGATCTAGAGTCTTGTTCAGTTCGGCTTCTGACATTATTGGACCATGCAAATCTGTCAAATGGGGGGCAACTCTGACAGCGGATCACTGAATGCCAGTCATGAACGGAAAAGGCAAATGACATACCTTGCAATAACGGCCTTGTGCATATCGGGATCTGTCGGAGCCAGCATGTTGCGGCAGAAATCCATTGTTTTCTGTTGGTATAGTTAAGTGATTTCAGAAGACGCTGAATGACAGTCTCCCCACCTGCAGCTCGTCATCAGTGAGCGTCTTTCCAACGTCGGCAGTGCCTTGAATGACTGGGACACGGCACTATGTCAATGAATACCGAATAAAGAGCGCACAGGCATGTACCTGGTCTAATCAAATCGAATGCGCGATCAAAGTTATCTTCGTCGACATCGCTCATCACATCAAGTGACTGGTTACGGATTTGCTTGTACGTCCCGAGTACGACCATCAAAAACCTTATACAAGCATGGATCGGCGGGTTCATCAAGGGAGCAGGCGACGTTCGTCTACACACACCTTGTGTAAGCCGTGCCAACTTTAGAAGAATGCCAGCGCTGTGCCTCAATCTCTGTGGTAAACCCACGGATAGAAGCTGAGATCGATACAGCCGCCGACAGTCCTCCTATGAATGCAAGGTGAACTCCCGAAGAAAAGAATGGATCTATGAAAGCTGCGGTGCGCATCAATGATATGCTTTCCAGCCATCAGAAAAGCCTACAACATACCACCGGCATCCCCTGCGATGCGGTAATGGTCTCCTGCGTACGATGGCGCAGAATAACTATAGTCACTTGCACTCTTGACAGCTCCGGGTTGCCCAGAATTCCTGAGAGTCGCATTTCCCAAAAGATTTGTTAAGCCAGGTGTATGCTGAACCTCTTGTAAGTAATGCGTCTCAAGGCTGGACGTCCCGTAAGTATTCTGTAGCTCCCTTTTCTTGCGGTTGCTGATGTCTTGATCCATTACGATTCCGACGGAGGTAGAACCATCATGAAGTGGGATAAACCACGCCCACCCGGACTCATCTGTTCACATCACTGAGTCAGTTCTCAGCGCTCTGTACGGACAAAGCACTAACCAGGGATCGCTTCCACCCAAATGGCATTATCACGAGTAGTTCCCGGCTTGTAACGTCCCGCTCCTTCCCAATACCCCCAGCACGCAACGTTGTTCAGACTCTTGTTGAAGTGCCTATTCTTGAGATACTTAGTAGACATGATTCCACGTTTCCCCGAAGCGTCCACCAAGTATTCGAACGTTATCTGTCCTTCTGCGCCACTGCGCGAGACCCATGTAGCTGAAACTGGACGCTCGCCTGCGAATTGCAACTCTGTGACCTTAGTTTCTTCGATCACTGTTGCACCGGACTTGGCAGCATGCTTGAGCAACAGGTCATCGAACTCCGCGCGAATCTGAGTATAGATCTCAGTCTTTGCCAATGACGTAGAGTAATTAGACACTTACGACATTCCAAGACCCGTTTTCAGGGTTTAACGCAATGAAGTCAGTATCTTTCAGTTCGGTAGTCAGTGACAGATTCGATCACCAAGACGTGAATAGCAGTGCACCTACATCCTTCTCTTTTGTTTTGATTGAGCTTGACCGCTGCACCGGGCTAAATAGATAGTCAGCTACATTACTCGAAGCCAGACCGTCATGCACATTCACCTTGGGAGTGAATCCATACGATTCTATGGCTTGCTCTGCATCTACTAACTTCAAGAAAGCTCGAGTCGATGGCAATAAGCTTTCCCCGATATGGTACCTTTTCAGTTCAGCATTGTTAGTACAGGTTGGTTGCAGGGTGTCGGGTACAGACCTTGGAAATTTGGATGCCTCGAGGAGAACAACCTGGAAACCCTCTCTTGCGAGTGCAGAGGCAGCATAGCTACCTCCGGGGCCACCTCCTATTACAAGAATCTGTGTGTTAGTAGGCTGAAATGTCCGGATAAGTCGGTAGTGCAAACAACTGTATGTGGGAGAACATACTACTTCTGCGATCATTGCTTGTAAACAGGGTGCACGGGAACCATGATGAGCCACCCTTCTTATATCCTTCCTTCTGGCCGATAATCGGGTGATCTGCGCTCAGGAAGGTTACGTTCACTTCTCCTGACTCGGAAGGATGGAATGAACGACGGCGGGCGATGCTATCCCCGTTTCATCAAGATGGTGGTTGACGATCTCATCAGATTGTAACAGAAATGGACCTCACAGTACGCGAACTGAGATAGCCCAGCTAATTGGATACGATTAGTGTTTGGTTGGTGACGACCTGACAGCCATAACGCTCTTGGCACGTGCTCTCGGAGGCTAGTTGCATTCTCGTGGCGCACGTTTTGATTGCGGGTTTAGGGGTCTTAGGTCGCTTGTCCAATTGGTCCGGTACTATCAACGCGACAAGCACAACAGGGACCTACAAAAATGGAGTGTGAACGACCGGCGGGTCAACGCTCGCAACCGACCCGGAACGGAGACAGCCACGATCTCGCTCAGGTTGAGGGCAGGCAGGACCGCCTCACAGCAAAGAGACGGTGACTTGGGTATAGGGCAGTGAAACGAGTCATAGGAACCTTAATGCACCGTTTGGTACCGGGTCGGGTCTGAGTCCGAACACAGACTAGGTTCTGCCAGTGCTTCCCGCCATATGTCATGACGTCTTATCGCCCCTGGTCACGCAAACTGTGCAATTGCGACGGTCATGAACGTGCCTTGAAATCCCGAGGAAGTTGACATATATATCGAGATCGGGCCGTCGCAAGTATTCCCGAAAGTGATGGCCATAATATTATGTGCTTGATCGAGATATCGTTGCCCTATGATATCTCTTTGAATTTCATGTGTTTCTTGCTTCCAGTTTTATCTGGGTCAACGTCGTCAGAGCCTGTTATCCTAGTAACTTGACGTAAGAACATGTCAGTGCATGACGCGGAGGCAGATACCATCATGATGCATGTTGATGGTTCTGCAGAGGCCACGGCATAAGTTCTACCTCTGTTTTCTCAGGTCACGGCCACCACTCCGCTAGCGGACGAGATGCTACTCCCGGCCACGTAGCTTGTTTCGATTGGAAACACTGACCATCACTTTAATTGGATGGTGTGGAGACGAAACATTCGATCTTCGTGCCATGCATGGTTTGCCTAGGAGGACAGTTGCACTGCTCGACAATAACATTTGCCCTCATCTTGGTCTGCGCGTTCCCTTCTAGTCGATGTTTAGCCTGTGGCACATCATTGCAATGAGCCGTCCACCTCCCACGTAGTTAAATTGGTTCTCAGTCTCGTCTAGAATGCTCAACCTACAAACACTCGCAATAGCATGCTAAGAAGCGACTCAAATGAGCCCCGTTATCCACGATTCTCCAGATAATGACGGAAAGTTTTGATCAAAAGAATGTCGAGCCAGAGGGCGATAAAGGACATTCTTTCCTGCTTTGAACGACTCACCAACGCGGAGCCAAATCGATAAACTTATCGCTTGGAACGTAGTGAACAACCACTCGGTTGGTATGGCGATTCATCGACAGACGAAACTCCCGGAAACCAAGGTTTTGAAAGTGAGGGATAGCAATTTTGGACCATCCATCCTCCGAAACCATAGTTCGCATATGGCCTTGGAAGTGATAAGATGTAACCTCGTATAGTTACTGTCTTGCGAACATGAAGCCAAGCGGTCCTCGCCACCTTCTAGACCCAGGAAGTCGCTTTGATCCGCGGGAACATACGCACCGACCGAACTAGAATCGACTTCATTCTGCTTTACGCAGCTCAAGACAATCAAGCGGACCCGCCGATGATGACAAAGAAAGGTGTTCATACCGTAAAATGTAATGTTGGCGTTGATCGGTTTGGCGTCCTGTTACATCTTCTAGAGTCGGTGTAATTACTGCCATGCGAAGGCGGCCCGGGCGCACAACGGCCGATGGTGTCATTGTCCCACATTGGCTAGGTTCATAGGTGTAAGGCAAGATGACGGGCTCAGAGACATGCCTGGGTCGACAGTAGATGCGTCGATACGGCGGAGAAACCACGAATAAGCAATGGTTCTGCCATGTTGACTTGATGAAACTTTGAGAAAGGACTGCCTTGCATGGCGGATATGCATGCCTGCCAGTGGAAGTTCTTGCCGATCGGAATGTGGACAGTGATAGTTGTGCGGTGATAAAATGAAGCGGAGACGTAGGGGACGCCGCAGCACACAGATCACGAAGCTCAAACTGTACAAGGTGCGCACCTGAAACGTGAGGTCCAGAAGGAGGTGCTATTCGATCCGTCCCTCACTGTAAGAACTTGTCATTGGACTGGATCACGTCGTATTAGTCAGCTCATGTTTTCGGTTCTATCTTGCACAGATCCTTTCCCTTTCTCCGACCATTCAAGTTATAGGTATTGTTCCCGCCGTCGGTGTGTGCATCTATTCAGTCTTTTGTCTATATTCTAGCATCCGACGTACCGTATCGGGACCTACAAGACAGGCTACGAGTGCCGCGCGCAGTGATGAACCTGACAGAACTGATATCACCCGAATGCTTCTGCGTCTTCCCAGATGAAAGTTGGTTCATCGATGAACTAGCACACAGACTCCAAGACCACGTCTGGACACAGATGATTTGCGTATGAACAACGGTAAAGCTAACGCCGCATGTGGAGCCGGCGTATGGTTTGGCAATAACCATCCACTACAACAACAGTCGAATCAAACAGGTGAAATTACCGCCGTACTCGTTGCCCTCCAGCTCACTAACCCACTAACCCCGTTAACATCACCGACTCCAGATACGTCCTAGACAGCCTTGCCTCCCAAACTGGGAAGACTGCGGCTAGCACACCGTGGCAAACGCCCCATGGGTTCAAACTACGGCATACACCAAAGGTCACGCTGGAAACCATGGCGGCGAAGCCGCAAATCGGCTAGAAAACGAAGGTGCCCTTGGACAATATTGACCGTTCAGTCCCACCTAGCTTCCAACCCCCCGGAATCAAACCACGCTTCCTAACACAAAAACTTGCGCACGCTATCATAACCACACCAAAATCCTCTCCCCCCCCCTTTCGCAACCTTAGCACACTGTTCGATAACATCCGAAATGCTGTACATGCACTCACGACAACCCTAGAAACAATCGCCGCAATCTGGAACCAGATACGCAACCCAGACATCCGTAGACTGGTACAAAACTTCCTATACAGAGCTATCCACTCCTTACTTCGAATTGGCTCCTTCTAATCAAACATTCCCCAACACCGAGAGAGAGCTGCGTGCCCCCTGTGTGATACCCCCATAGAAGCTCTTGACCACATTTCATCCAATGCTCCTCACCAGAACGACTGACCATATGGCACCTCACACAAAACCTCTGGTTTGGCACCGTACCATGGCTGGACCTCTCCCTTGACTTTATGCTCGGAAGCGGTTGTCTCACCCCAACACCCACAATAAACGGCCATTTACCACAAGTTCTGCAAGATCGTTTCCGTCTACTATGAATCCCACTAACAGAATCAGCTCACCTAATCTAGATTCTATGATGTTGGTGTGTGATAGAAGGCACAACCAATTCACTGACCTAGATAGCCACCCAATGGCTACACCGCCTAAACACACGCCTATCCGTAGACCGTAGACGCGCTCGCCTCTCAGGCGAGGCGGCCCTCACCTCCGCCATATATACGTGGACCCCGGCCCTACCAAACATACCGAGGACTGGGTAGCACGGTATGAGGTTTTAGTGGGTACCACGCTGCCACAGCCCTCTGCCTGAACCAACAAAACCACCGAGCAGTTCAGGGAGTCCCCCACCCTGCATACTCGCAGGGCGTGCGTGGGAGCGTTTTCCCTCGGACTGGTAGTCCCGGCCATCGCCTTAGCGTACCGTGTAGAACTGGGTTAGCCAGTTACTACACAATAATATCGCGTGTCCAAAAAATGTGAGGTCTTACATTGTCTCAGGCTCACAACCTTCTCGTAGCAGTTGAGGCCTCCGCCGTGTTGGAAATGGGAACTTGAACACGAGATAGACCACGTCGTCTATCATAGACGATGCGTCTAAAATGGCCCTACCGAGAGGCCCTTTACTGACTTGTTCCGTGGGACCGGCCAATTCGAACGAACAGAAAAAGCATACATACCGATCCACAAACGACGAGAGCAGCCGCGTTCAGAAAAACCGTAGGGCCGACTGCGCGGCACAGCCCGCTACCTATGCCCACCTCGTGTTATATAATAATACTACGTAATGGCGACGACGATCTATAGGTAGAACTTATCGCATCCCTTGACGAGATAGGCCCCATTCGAACGAAGAGTAAGGACATTGCGGAGGTCAGTTTGTCATTCCGTCGCGGCGCATTCACGTGCGTACGAGGGAGTGCCAAGGCAATGTGTGCTGGAGGACGACAACTGTGCGAGACCATTACCACTCAGGTCGTGACGTGCCAAGGGTCCCGATTGTACTGCAAGACGTGAAAATTCGTACACCACCTAAAGGTAGCGAGAATTAGATGGACGTGGGAATTTACCTCTCGCCAGCGGACTGCTGGGTCGTGGTTCCCATCGTTGCATGCGACGTCTGAGGGATCCTTCATGTTGTCTGACACGACTTCAGGAACGCGTCAATGATAGTCTAATCAGCCAGCCGACGAGGACGGTGGGCTCAATTCGGTGACCCTCAGGGTGAGGATCACTAGACAGGAGGCCCCAACGTGACACGTCCTGCTCCAGTCACCTCGTTGCCGTTCGCCGTCGTAATACTACGGCGCCAGGGTTGCACCGCCGTGCCTGTACGACTCATCCCCCGGATATCTCGGACGTCTTTTCGGGTATGAAATCCGCAACGAGTCTTCAGTCGCCTTGCGAACCCGCGGTCAAACCTGCCTTCGCTTGACGTCGTGTTACCGTCGAGACGGAGTAATTTCGAGGTTAGTTCGCTTCGCCTCGGACAAGTGACAGTTCGTTGCAAAGCTTCGGAGTCATGGATTAGGAACGATCTTTGGACACATCTAGTATCTACTGGCATCGTGAAATGTCCCGCTTGTCTCTTCCAGTTACCCTCTCAAATGCCAGGGGCTGGTCGCCAGATTCCAGGTGAAGGTTAAGTTGGCAGCATTGCCGCTGTTCCGCCAAAGCCAATATAAACAGCGCTGTTGACACCCGGGCGAGATGCATGCACGATAAACTGATCTGGTTCGCTTCTGAGAGGTACATTACAGCCAACAGTGGGCCCAGGTGCAAACTCAACTGACAAGTGCATATCTGGTAGTGAAAGGAATATATGTATCCATTACTTTTTCGCATCGCTATGTTCTACCGGCTCAAGCATCCTCAGTCCCACCCGAGCGTATTTTCTCATGCATCGAACTACACGACAAGCTTTCCCCTACCCTTACCGAAGCCCTCCAAATCCTGAAGTTCAGTTTCAAGCAGGATCGACCCCATTTCACCCCAGACCTAGTGGCGGACGAGAAGGATCATACCATTGTGTCCAATTGCTTCAAGAGCAGTAGACGTGTTGATGGAATCAGCGACATACGACGAACTCGGACAGTTACTTGCGAACGAGCGGGAGGACGAGTAGATTATTAACCCGAACTATCTGATTGGTTGGATGCATGGGCCGTGTTTCTGGGCGGAATCGTGGTCACTTCGAGAGTTATATCGAGGGCAGTTTGCCTGGCCTCGACGCAACGAACTGGGTCGAATTCTAACCAAGCTGACACTTCGATTCGCCTCGCGGCAACACTAGCTTGACGAAAGAAACCAAGACGTTCTACAACTTGAACCTACCCTGCACGCCTCGGCCCGACGGACGACAATACGTACAGCGGACGCAATGGAAGAGTAAAAGGGTGGCAATAAGTTACGAATGCGCGGGAGGCGGTGGTTATAGTCCCAGATACTAGATACAGACTGCACCAAGTACATCATACAGTGTTGTCGACAAAGAACGCTCGGCAGCGTAGGCAAAAGCCCACCACGATGGAAAATAAGAGGTCGAAATGTCGTTTTCCTCTTGGGGTCAACCGTCGACAAGACGCACCCAGTCATCATGGATGACGAAAACAAAGAAGCTTAAACCCGCGCGCGATCGACGGCGTAAGGACGAAGCGAAGAAGTCGAGACTCAGGGACGGCGAAAAGTCAGCCTCGAGAATCCAAAGACGTGAGCGCAGCCGGAAATAGAGTGAGATGAAACAGGGTGAATGAAACGGCGAGAACTCCGTTTCCCATTCTTACGACGCCCCCCCCCCTCCCCCCCGCAGTACCGGACAGATCCGGTCACTGACCTTGGCAACTCTTGGGTCACAATACGGGCAACTCCGTCCGTTCCACGCCATCATCGTACTTGTCCGGATCCTCGTCCAACGCCGTCGGCACGGCCTTGGGACGGCTCTTGTTGAGCACGCGTCTACTGGATTCACGGCGCAGATTGAAAATGAGACGCGAAAGCGTCACGTTGGTGATGCTCCATATGAAGCTGCGTGCGTGACGGACGTCAGGGCGAAAGAAGAGGGGCGCGAGTGGAATGAGGTACGCACAAGACGCCCAAGAACACGAGCGAAGGCTGGCGAATCCCCGCGGAATTACGACAATGTCGTCAGCATAGGCACTGACTTGGGGGGACCCTCTTGACTCACCGGTGCGACGACGGACAGCAGCATGTTGGCTGTGCGTAACGCTGCAAGATGTCTGGGTCAGTGGGACGACGATGGGATCTGGCCCGACGAAAACATTCACCGAACAAGCCCTGCGTTTCATGCGTGCAGATTAACGCCTTCCGTACATCAACGAGAAACAAAGAAGACGCACGAAGAAGTACACGCTTCCGTCCCGATACATGATCTTGGTCATCTTGTCGTCTCGCAACCGCGGCCTATCGAGCGCGTTCCAAACCGTCGTCAAGAAGATCATGAGTTCAAACGCCATCTGCAACAGCGAGAGAAAGGTGCGGGTGAGAATGCCATGTCACCAACGGGCAAAAGATCGATGCGTACGCCGGGGGACCACAACAAGATGAACGGGGGTTTGGACGTTGGCATGCAGATTCGCATATCGGGGTCAAAGATGAGCATGGCTAGAGGCACGGAGACGAGTACTGTCACGACAGGGAATGGCTCGAAACGGCAATGTACGCACGAAGCATCTCTTTGATGACGTAGCCCGCCAAACTCAGCGCGGCGAGCTGGGTCACGATAAAGAACACCAACGTGTACAACATCAGTCTCTGGTGGCGATCCCAGAGCACCCACAGTCGGAGCAAGACCAAAACTGCCCGGGGTGCCAGACTCGTGTCGGTCACGGGAACACAGCTGCAGGGGTAGTAGTACTCGACTCACAGTTGCTCGTAGCGATGGACAGCATGCCAACGGCTACAGCGATGGAATACCACACTTTGCAACTGAAAGGAATGAATCAGTTGATAGGACATCATCACGACTGTCGACTTACAACTGTATGATGGTCGATAAACCCCACTTTCGAGAGAAGCGAAAACGAAAGGCTGCTCACCGGCAGAGACAGATAGGGCGAGATACCACTAAATTCTGTTGAGCAAGGAAAAGCAGACGGTCAGGGAACCACCGCGAGCGATCAGACGCCGTCGTGCGTACTCACCGTGTGATTGGACGATCATTACCACCGGTACGGTGTAGCGATTGAACAAGAACAAGACTTTGGCTATCGACAGTCCCGCATTCCAAATCAGCCCCACTTCGTCCGGGAACGTGAGGACGTGATCCCATAGTAGAACCTAAGCGTGCGTGCGTGCGGACGAGTGTCAGACGAACAGGTCGAGCGATAGTCACAAAACAATCGAAAGGTTCTAGAGACGACAAGACGCACCACCAATCCGACAGCTGAAATACGTTGAAGAGAATGCGATTGTGCAGTCAGACATTTTGGGCGCTCATTGAACACTCATCCAGGGCGGTGTTCGTTTCCGCGACCGAGGTACTCACCGCTGACGTACTGCGACGCTTCGATGCGCTCAACGTCGATCGGGCTTGCCATCCAAAGCGTCGTTGTTCGGGAGAAGAAGAGGCCGATGCAAAGAACGGAGGTGAAGACTGCCGGAAATACTGTACTCACTAGCAAGGACTCAGCGCACGTAGGATCGACAAATCAGAACGTGCTAATAATATGCTCAAAGGGCGGAATCAAACTTCGAAGCGGAAGGCTGATCCGACCAGTCGCCGGTTCAACACATACGTGAGCCTGGCAACAGGCGTTGTCGGCGGAACAGCCAGATCAACACGTGGGCAATGTATATCGCCTTCCTCGGCCTTCTTCCCACACAAAGTCACTACGAGTCATTAATTTCGGACTCTATGATCAGGCATCTGCGCAATCTTGACTCACGAACGGGAGAACTCCCCGTCATGGGATAACAACCTGAATTCGGAATCACACATACAATACAGAACTCGAAAAAGTTGGAAGACTACATAGGAATTGGCATGAGATAGTCCGCAAGGTCATGTTCAGGAGCCCCGGGGCGATGACAGTGAAAAGCAGCCTCCCCCAAGGTAAAACAAAACAACCCACTCTTGGGCGAGCGTTAATGACCAGAGCGCATAAGTGCACACAAATTGTCCTCGATGGACGACGGATAGTCTTGACCAGCCGCTCTTGCAAAGGCAAGATTCTGCAGCCTGACCAGACACACGAGTGTCCCTCTACTATCGCCATGGGAGAGGAAGAAGCAGGCAAGTCCTGAAACTCGAGACTCGATCTCATCTAGAGCTAATAGATTAGCTCTGCAGGGCCGTACCGGTCTTGGACAAAGTGCAATACCTTTGATCGGCGGACGCTCGGCATTCACGGGTCGGGTTCCAGTTTCTCGCCTCTCGCCAGGACCCTGACGACCTTGCTAGGCTGAGCGACCACCTCCATCATCTGCATGACGGCAGGTGGACGTTCAACGAGCCCAGCCCCACGGGTGGCGGGAGGGCCGCTACCACTGTGTGAGTTGATCCTCCCGCGTCCTGTCGGTCGTTTGCATCCCTCGTCGTCGTCGGCGCCTCGGTGTTGCGGAGGGGAAGTAGATGTCATGGGAGTTGGCTTAAATTCGATTATCGGAATGCCGGCTCGCGCTGCCCAGTGGCCAATCAGAATACCAGCCGAACGAGGCTCGTACCTATGGAGATGAGGACTTGGCGCTGGAAGTGGGACAGGGGAAGACAATTCCACATTGGAGTCAGGGGTAGCCCTGTCCACCTGGGCCTGGGCCGACGAGTGTGAGAGGACCGCGAGAACGACCTTGGGATCTTTGATGGCCTGTTTGTCAAGGGTCGAAACGACATGGTCTACTTCCCAACGGGCGCAGCATATCATTCTCCTGACCCACTCTGGAGATCCGGATAGATGGAGGGTCTGGGAAGCCGATTTGTCCTTATCATCTTCGGCGGCGAGGTCTCTGAACTCAATTTGGTCCCACGGTACAAACGCGTCATCACGCTGAACTCTAATGCGGGGATTTGTTCCAACCTGTGCCTCCAGGATCCTAGAAGCAGCGCGGGCCCTCTGTGCAAGCGCACTGGTGCCCTTCTTGAGAAGATCAAGGGTATTAAGCGCTTTGCCGGGACCGTGAGCGCCAGGGTTATACGTAGGAGAGCGACGACCGACCTTCAAGCGGGACGATGACAATCTCTTCGCGGCCTTCCCTGCACCACTTTTTGACCTGGTGAAGGGCGTGCACCAAGACGCTTGCGTCGACGACGACGAGATCCGCATCCTTGTCCGCAGTGCCATCGCTTGTCCTGCGAGGTCTTTCCCTTTCCCTGTGCTTTAGATCCGGATGGTCTCTCTCCCTGTCGGTGTGCTCCTTCTTGGGTTGTTTCTGACCAGAAGGAGGACGTGGGTTTGTTCCGTGGCTGACACTGGCGCTGCGACGATTCGGGCTGGGATAGGCCACAGCAGAGTCGGCCTGGCGTCGATCTCTCCAGTTTCCAGATGCAGGGCCACGTGTGACGGACTTTTCGAGCTGTTCCACCTGATGGCTGAGGAATGCGGCGCCGAGGGCACGGGACATGGCGAGCTTGTTGGGTTTGGATGCTGTGGCAGGCCCCTGGGGGGGAAGAGGGGAAGTTGTGAGGGTGCTGCAGGACTCGAGAGGGGGTGCATACTTTGGTGTCTGCCATGACAGGTCTTGGATAAACGTCGGTTATTACTTGGTCAGGTGTGAGTCTGCAACACACCTATAAACCTCGGTATCACAAACCATTACGTCAGCAGCCACTACCCTCCCGGACCCGGTGTGCTCAGCATCGCTGGCGAATCACAAAGCGGATTTTGCCCGGACTCGGAGTCAGCAGCACTGACAAATACACAGCTGTTCAGCATTACTCAAACCTTGGGCCCACGGTCAACAACGACAACGTCTAGCGGCAGCAAATCCAAGCATAGGACTGCCAAGTCAGCTGTCATTCGGCTGCCGAGCCCGGACTAGGTTGGGCATACTGACGTTCGCGAAACCATCCCATCATCGGAATGTCTGACGAAATCGTCGGTCCATGCTGCGCATTCATCGCTACTGCATGCCTTGACGTCATCGCGGGTATATGTACCGACTTTACATCCTCCCGTGAGCATCCCCCAGACCCATCGATGCACCTGACTCGAGCGTCGACTTTAGAACATGCGTGCACGCAGGCTTTATGTCGCTGTTCCTGTCTAGAATGTCACAAGAACGCCCCTAAAGACGATTCGGAAGAGGAAACGGAACGAGATCCGCTTCTGCCGCATACCAAACAACCGACGTCGCAACCCCCCATGCGTGGCAGTACGGATGGCCGCTAGACTTGCAGACCGCGCAGCACGGGAGCCACGTTAATTTTATAGGTGTGCCGTCTGACCCCGTAAGTAGTACACGAGCGACGAAGGCTGTTCTCTTGGCACCCATGCAACCTTATTCACAGTCACACTGGTCACGCCACGGTCGCCCTGCTTTTTTATGTTTACGTTGTTCATAAAACAATTCATTTATCCTCATCGTAGATCGTAATCCCTCCGCTAGACATCGGCCCACTGGATAGGGGGAGTGGCCAATAGCCATGTCAGAGGAAGTCGACTTGTACATTGGCCGTGATCTATTACCGGTAAACGTTTGTAGTAATTTTAATTTGGGAGAGCATGACGGTTTGTTTGCCAGATCGGACTCACGAGTGATAGAACTACCTGACTTACTAGGCTACTGAGGATAAGCAAATCTACATATCACTGTTCAGATGTCGTAGAGACTGGTATGTGCTTACCCGGTGGCCAGACTTGGTCCGGGGTCCATGCCATCGGGTCAATTTGACTAAGCTTTTGTGTCATGACTTTCAAGTCAAAGCCTTCGGAACTATTCATTGCCGTTGGATGTGGAAACTGACAGTGGCCCGCTGCGAAGTTACGCAGTGAGAGCCTGGGTTTTCACACGTAACCACTCAGTGGTTGGACTTGTATGTTGTGACGCAAAGCACCGTCATCAGTCATGATCTTACAAGCGCCATCATGGCGCGCGAACCATAGATATCAATATACATAGTAATACAGGAACACAGCCGACCAAAAAGAATACCCAGAACTTACACGCACCAAAACCCTCCATGTGATGACATCAGATCAGTTCCTCGCTCTCTTAATGCCATCTTCACGGAATATAGGCAAAGAGAAGACGAACAGCCGGCTCGGGCTGGGGTACGGGATGACCCGTACACTTCGAGTCCCTCAGACCTCAAACCCCAGGCAACGTAAAGTCAGGATAGTTTGGCCAATTTCCGAGTTGAGCCGGATCGCCTCCAATGCGGACCCACGCCGAGTGAGACGGAGTGGGTCCATCTAGCACGAACAACTGATGCCATCCAGGAGGACAGACATATGCGTTCGGCGGGGCCGTGATCGTGCACGTCGTCCCGGAGCAAGAGAACGCGGGGAAGATGACTCGACCACCACTCATGACGTTGCCGTGCGTGCTTGACGAAGCTGCGGAGATACGTCAGTTCCTCGAACCGCACAAAAGACGACGGCACGCACCCGCGACGAGAGAGATGCGCATTGTGCTGGTGGTCCCTTGGAACAGCGTCACAACGATATTGTACTGTCCTCCGAGTGACCAGTCCGTCTCCGCGATCGTGAACGTCGGTTGCTGGTATCCTTGATTGAGATACGGAGGGATATACACCTCGACCCGGAATTCCTCTGGGTATATGGCCGTCCCGTTGGCGTAATAGGTCTCTGGGTCCGAGCCTGACACCAACACGCGACCGTCCGGAAGGAGAGTCGCCTCGGAGTGGTACAACCGTGCGACGATCGTGTTGTTCAGGATTGAAATGCGTTGGCCAACAGGCTGCGTGGGGTCGTAAAGGAGTGCGCTAAGGTTGGGATCGCTTCCCAACCCGAATCCAGCGAAACCTTGGTGCGCGCCGTTCATTATCATGTATGTCCTACAGAAGTTCATGAATCGCACACATCATGTGTTGCGTCGATCGTGGCTCACCCGTCTGGAAGCGAGACCATGCAAGGCATGACCCTCTTTGATGGCTACAGCAGATCGGTCATTTGTATCAGAAAGGGACGAGAGTAGCACACTGTGATTTTACCCACCATTCTCTCCAGCGTCCACGTTGGATTCGTGGCTTCGGGTTGGATAGAAATGCAATTGTCGAGTGCAATTCCAGCGCCAGGCGTCGATCCGCCGCAGATCATGATCTCGATCGGGTCCGTGTAGGGCGAGTGCTGAGGAAGAAGTACGGCCGTTCCTTCCATCGGATACGTTCGGCCCCCCAGGAAATTATTCACCGCGGCCGGCATGTTGGGAAGTACCGTCACGGTATTAAACGTCACCGGGTCAAGTATGCGCGCTTCGTTGTAATATCCTGAAACAATTCTGCGTAAGAAGCAGTGCCGATCCTGAGACATGTGTTCTCACCGATGAAGATACGGCCACTAGGAAGGACCATCAGGAATGGGTACAAGTTATTCGGATCTGTGCGCTGCAAGTAGTCGAGCGTGATCGTTGTATCACCTCCAGGTGGCTTGGGAAGAATCTCCAGGCTAGGTTGGGGTGTTCCGTTGCTGCCCGTTTCCCCGCCTACGACGAGTATACTTCCATTGGTCATCATCATCGCCGACGGGTACCATCTCCCACGCTGCAATATTCATGTCAGCTCTCAATGGAGCGTGGATCAGTTTGTCAACCGACCTGAAGGGACAGCTCGTTGACGTTCTCTTCCCAATCGTGCGTCCCGTTCACGCCTGCGCTTCCATCCGGGTAGTACAATCGGACGCCATACGTCGAGCTGAGGGACCATCCGCCGACATTAATCTGTCGGGCACCCTTGTCTGGGAGGATGATACTCCCTGAACAAAATACGTCTGACTTGACGTGCATCTCACGCCAAGCTAACTGATAGTTGTCCACTAGACTGAGATCCAGTTCGTAGGCTCCGGTCGTATTGCTGTATATTGATGTTCCCCATTTCTCAAGGAATGTCACCTTGTTGTTGACGCCCACCGTCGCAATCAAGGGCACGATGAGTCCGCCGATGAGGAACTATGATTCATAAGCATCACTTATGAGGATCGGAGGTAAACTGTCGGGCTGACCTCATAATACCCCGTATTCTGGGGCGTGTTCCAGACGTTAAGTGGACTTCCGGTCCAGTAGTACGTGGACAACCTGTCTGGGCCTCCACAAAGATGAGTCGGGTCCCCAGAACATGCCATGTTGCACTGTGAATCGGCGTAAAATACCCCATTATTGGCCGAGACGTCAGTAATGTCACCACAGACTATTTCCAAGTTACCATTTGCGCACACTGGAAACGTGTTAGGACTCACAACACTGATTGGAATACTCCAATCCAGCAGCAGGATACCCATACGCAGCGCATTGGTTCAAGCAAGCGTCAACGGTGTTGTTCGTTGTCCAGTCGATCTCGTACGGGAACATTCTCACCCCAGTCGATGGCTCGCTATATTGGATTGAGAACACAGCATTTCTGACATGGTATGACCACTTACCCGAGGCATCCCTGATACTGCCATGATCCAGGAAGACTCGAATTCTGAACCGTGGGAACGGGATATACAGTGACGTTGCCTGTTGAAGTGTACACCGAGAGTCGGTTAGGACCCCCACACGCCTCCCTAATACCCGAGATCAGCGGGGATATAGGTAAATTGATTGATCCGTGCTTACGTTGCACTTCCCCCGCAAGCCATGTTACAGTCGCTTGCAAGTCCCTTGACAGCGCCATTTACCAAATAGTCTCCACAGACTGGAAAAAACGAAAGCGTCCATTAGTAAAAGGGAGGTATTCGCCTTCGTCCAGTGCTGTGACATCACTTACAGCATTGGATGCTGTATTCGATTCCAGCGAGCGTGAAATTATTCCCACTGCAGTAACTGATGCAGCTCTCGACCGTTATACTGTTGCTGTCATACTCATTTCCGAGAATTCGTCCGTTTGCATTGTCCACGTAACATGCAGCGTATGTCCACGTTCCCGGAAGTCCCGTTGTCACGGGAGACGGTCCCCCGCTGGTAGTGCCGCCTCCCCCCCCGTTGGAACCAGTCCCCAGTGCGGCAGTATAGTTGTAGACATCGAGACGGTCTGGACCGCCACAGTACTCGGAAGAGTTTCCGGCACAAGTCATATCGCAATCTGTGAGAGGTGTCGACACAGATCCATAGTTGAGGGCCGAACCACAAACTGACGCGCGTGAGAGTCAGTATCGATAGCTGAACCAAAGAGTGACAAAACATACAACACTGAGTGGAGTATTCTACACCCGCCAGTGGGTACCCAGCATTGTAACACGCAGTAGTGCAACTTTCTACTGTGACGCTGCTCACAGCAGCGCCATACGACAACGCCCGATTGGCAGTAGAATCGCTTGAAGAAGATCAACACCAGCATTCGGCGCGAAACCTTGACTCACTTGTAACATCCGAGTGAAGTCCAGTTGCCAACACTTTGTACGGTGACAGGGGGTGGGGGAGGCTGTACACCGCTCCAATAGACATTCAGCAGATTTCCCGCGCCACAATCTTCCGACGCATTTCCACTACAGGGCATGTTGCAGTTCGACGAGCTCACGTTTGTAGCCCCAGATGCGAAGTTATTACCGCAGTCTACAGCTTGTGTAAGTGATACTCCAGCAGAAGAGATCGTTAAGCTCACAGCATTCATCGGCGTATTCAACGCCGGCATAGACGTATGAGTTACTGCCTGTCGAGCAGAAGCTGATGCAGGACTCGACCGTCATGCCAGTCGAACTGGCATATGAAGCAGATGAGAGCGTGCGCGTGTTGACGTTATCACTGATCAAGACTATGACGAGCGATCTTTGAGAGAATCGTCATGCTACGTACGTCCAACACCCGTACGCCTCCCAGCCGGCCGGCAATGCACGGCGATCGAAGTCACGGCCACGACGATGAACACGGTGACTGGCATGTGGCGAGAATGCAGAAGTCTATGATTCATCCGAGTCAGGACGGACGTGAAGCAGAGTGACAGTAAGACCTCACTTGAAGTACTAGAGTCGCGAGTAATATCAGAAGACGAAAGGCAGCCATGTGTGAACACGATCCTGCAATTTCCCCAGTCCGAAGGGCAATTTATATGCATTACGAGCGCTCAGTTGGACCATCACCACAAGTACCGTTGCATCGAGAAGCCAGTGATTCGATCCAAAGATGACTACACTCGGGCAACGCAATGTGGTGAAACTAGTGCTTCACTTTGGATGACAGATGGTCGCAACTTACCCCTGTGCGGGTCAAGGAACTGAGGTGCCGTACAGAATTCCTGTGAGTATAGCACGGGGTTAGACACCAGGGGCCAGGGGGGAGAGCACGGACATTAAACGGGCTCAAGACAAGGCAGCTGCCAGTGTAAACTGGAAATCCACGGGTGGTGGTACATACATAGCTTCGCACTGAGGTGGGGTTAGCTGGTAAGTGTATTAACAGACTCAGTGGAAGTAGTGGTGATGCATTACTCAGAATGTAAACAATCGTGCCAGTGTGAGTGGGCGGTTGGGGCAGGCTATTCGATTTACCTTGGGAAGAAACGCAACGCCACTCAGAGATCGCGGGATCTGGCGATTAATCACCACGAATTTTGACAAAAAATAGCCAAAGAAAAAGTCCGGGAGCATCTATCCCCTAATAGATTGAGGAAGGTATGGGTCTCTGGCGACGAAGGGTACATGGTACATCGGCGGGTAATACCAGGGCCCCGACTGGGTAACATCAATATGCCAGGATTATGGCACTCAGTTGACATCATTTATGGTGGGAGGCGTGTTATTAATAAATAGTATGATACTTGATCTCCTTGAATTATCACGGGTAGAATACTGGTGCCTGCGCTCAAGAGACCATAGTAGATTGCTACACCTCAGCATGGCGATCTAACCAGGTAGACCGGGAAAGGGATGTTCATCCCAATAACCCTCGGGGAGCGCATGTGTCTCACTGATCGCCACGGGCGACCCTGATTGCAAATCAAATCTTGATGTGCCGCAGTAAACATACAGAAAAAGGCATGAAATGCGCCTTTCAGCGCTCACGGGGCCTCCCCACAACCTTGGGATCGCGCCTTCCTGACCTTCGTATTTGTCGGCGTCTATCGCCGTCAATCAGCGACAGATGGGATCAGTACACATACCCCTGGAAACAAATCTGCGCAGCAGAGAACTTCTTGTCCCACATCGCCGTCTTGGATGCAGATAGAATCACGAGTGCCGAACTCACTGCGAGGCGTACAGAAATATCTGCCATTTTCAAATGAACTTGACAACCTCCGGACAGAATCCGCTTTCAGTCGGACTCACAGAACCTTTGATTTCATTGTTTGAGAAATCGACCTTGATCCTGAGGTATGATTTGTATTGAAGGTGATTATTCTGATGATGACCCTCATGGATTCCATAGTACCTTACCCATACATGGGATTCTTGTCAGCGTCACTGAACCACGCCATCTAGAAGTAACATTAGGTTTGTGTCATGACGAAAGAATAACTCCCAGAGTGGACCGCCAACGGTGACAAAACGTCGGAAAATTGAATCTAGAACGCAAGGACCCGTCTGCATCAGCAGATAAGATTGTGCCTGGGAGGCGTAGGACCGATCGTATACCATCCTGAAGCGCCACGTCTGTCTGTGATGACGAATGTTCTGTTTGAACACCTGGCTCTCGTTGGATGCATGCATACAGCACCTCGTGTTAGAATTCTCTCAATCCATTGCGCATTAGGGGAACCCGACACCCCTATCCAAGAGAACTAGCGCTACTGAAGAGTGACGTTTGGCTGTGGCGACCAGGTTACCGAAGGTTGACACGCATGGGTAAATTGGTTGTGATGGATGTGATGGGCGGGACAGCAACATGATGTCAAACGGGATAAATCCGAAGGCAAGCCTTGTTGAATGTTGTCCAGGGACCAGGACCACAAACGAATGTACTAGTGAGGTTGACACGACGGCCCGCCGTGTCAGCCGTGCACTGGCAGTATTTAGGCTGAGTCTACTAAATATGGAGAAGGCGGGGCTAAATCGAAACGAAACTCGGGGCTCACATTTCGTACAGCATCTAGGTCGGCCGAAGAGATTGATCGCATCCGTCGTGTGAGGAACTTGATCTTGTGGGTATATGATATGCCAGTGACTGTGTAGAAATTGAAGCGCCGACAACCGTACGTCACCACGTGACAATTATCTCTGTCTGTCATCTCCTCATCCAGCTGAGTGAAGAGACTCATCTGCGTATCCCACTCAACGGCCGAGACACTATTTGGGATGACAGGGGTCAGTCATTCCTCCTCCGCTGGTTATATTTCACCCAAAAAATATGGTATGAAAGTCAATGGACCCATTATTTCGCCATGGAGTCGGAACGCCGTTGCACGCCGAGTCCGTGGGCCTATGCCAGATCCTAACAAATTCATTGCTGTGGCCCCCCTGTGTCACAAGGACATCACTCGGAATCTCAGATTCAACATTCTCTCGCCTCGAATCCAATCCCCTCCCCTGCTATTTTGCAGGGCCTGATACATAGATCCCTCCTCCTCTGCCTGGAGTAGTCTGGATGCATCATCGCACTCGAATGCTATGATATCATCCGTGTCGCACTTCTTCCAATTCCCGTCCATGTCGGATCGGGGTGCCAGAGAAACAAGTCTCCGTAACAGGATGGCGTACAGGCGATCTGGACAGGGAAAACCTTCGGGGTGAACATTAAGAATGGCGAACGCAAACTCTTCCCGAACAGATCCGTCAACTTCCTCATCACGATGGATCCTTCGGATCTTGATCGTAGCCTTGGATAGTAGTTGGCAGGTGATGATAGCCTCCAAGGAGGTGTGATCGGGGTGTCGGGAAGATCCACCTGGTTCGCTGACGTCTACGGGAACAAACAAGACCTTCATCGGTAAACCGACGTTCGTCAATTGAAGAGCATCGTTTTCGAGAGCCCTGATCATACTTCCCCCAGGTGTGTGTCGTCCGAAATTGACATTACAACCTAGGTAGCATTGGGGGGAAGAGGGGATCATCCTTGAAGGATGGATCGACGGCGAAACGGATTGACCGGTCCATAGGAACCATTCTCGTTCATAGCCGACTTCAAGAATTGCTTGGAACAGCCTAAAGAAGGCACGCTCGCGACCCTCGCCGTACGCGGTGGAGATGCTGACATTAAATATTCCCATCAAAGAATACGATTGGTCTTCCTCCCTTGTGGTAACCCTTCGGGCGATCCATTGCATCCGCTGTGGCAGGGATGGGTGCCGGGTACCTGGGACGAAGTTGCGAACATGATGCATATTTATACGTGTCACTTCATGAATAGCGCCATTAAGAAGCTCGAGCTGGCGTGAGAGACTCTGGTTGTCAAGCTTCTGCACATCTTCCGGAAGAATCTTGTCATTGAAGAGGTCGGTGAGCTGATTCCAGCTCTTGGTATAGAATTTGAGGTGGCGCGGAGCAAGGAGTTCCTGCAGGGTCCATCCACGTGTGAACCACCGGTCGTGGATGAGATTGCGGAGGTCGTCCGTTTCGGCAAGATATGCGATGCATATCGCTGCATTGCGGTACCATGCAAACATGGAGCGGATCGATTCGTCCAACTCAGCGCTGCTGGACTTGTCGATGCAGATATTGTCCGCCCAAGCAAACTCGGTCTTGTATTCCCTAGCGACGTCGCAGAAGCTGCATAACTTCCTGAAGCTTCGTTCATGATCATCATCACAGTGATCGTTGCCTGGACTACACAAGCCCGAGCTCAGGAAGTCGTTATTGGCATGAAGGTCTTGGTAGGTGAGCTCCCTCCCTTCCCACGTATGCGAGAAGATGGCAAATCGCGTCGCATCTTCTACCCATTCGGAGACGGTTCTTTTTCGCAGTAGACAAAGTTGAGCAGGCGTAGAGTGAGTGAGTTTAGCCTTGAAGGCTTCACATTCCTTCCCTTCGATCTTCTCTGCACCAGCACGAAGCTTCTCAGAGGACGTGAGATGTCTAGCGACTGCAGATCTTTCTTTGAGCTTCCTCTCGCACAGATCGATCAGACGTAAAGGGAGTTTGCTGAACACACGCGAATAAATCTCGTTGCGTAGAACTTTTGGGAGGTCCTTGTCACTGAATCGGTAATCTCAGTGTCGTGCACGAGTTGCAGATTGATCTTACTCACCAATATGAATGATCACACACTCTATCGCTGAGTACGTGTCCAGAGGTCGAGTGTCTGGATGGCCTGTGGAAGTATGAGGGCGATGATAGGGCGAGAGAGGAACGGGCAGCGTACGACGATGAGGACCGTTTAAGGCGTTGATAATCTGTTTCCGTCAGTCCATCCAAGAACGCCGTCGCTGGATTTCTATCACGAGCGCAGATCGAATCCAGATGCACGTCTGGTCATCAAGGGAGTACTAACCTCGGGCCCGAAGATGCATCGAGGTCGCTGGTCTGGTCGAGGGGATCTCTACCCAGGGAAATAGTAAGTTTACTGCCAACCGGTGACTGGTCGACGAACTCACGATCCAGACATGCATGTGCCAATATAGCTTTCACTCTGTGGTCGATCGTCAATATAAACGGTAAGTGTTTGATCGAAATTGGATGTCAGACAGGCTCTCTGAGATTGAAATGAAAGGCAACTTTGCATGCCGAGATTCGGCACAACTTCACCTAATGGCCACGCTAATCTCGGTATATTCTGAAGCACGTCTTTTTTTTGCTCGACACGCCAATACGTAGAAGCAGTCAACAATTAGCTGGGTAACACAGGCTACCCTGAGCACTTCCTCTACGTCCCTGGTCCCAAAATCTAAACCCCTGGCAAAGTGAAATCAGGATGATTGGGCCAATTTCCGAGTTTGCCTGGATCGCCACCAATCCGGACCCATGCCGAGTGCGATGGGGTCGGTCCGTCCAGCACGAACAATTGATGCCAGCCCGGCGGACAGACGTACACGTTGGGCGGGGCCGTGATGGTGCACTTTGTCCCAGAACAGGAAAAAGCCGGGAAAATGATCCGACCGCCGCTCATGACGTTTCCGTGCGTGCTCGAGGACGCTGTGCCGGTGATCCATCAGCACATCTCCGACGGCGCAACGGAGGATGATAGGGCCCACCTGCGATCAGAGAGACGCGCATCGTGCTGGTCGTCCCTTGGAAAAGCGTCACCTCGATATCGTACGTTCCCCCGAGCGCCCAGTCGGTCTGTGCGATCGTGAACGTCGGCTGCTTGAAGCCTTGATTGAGATACGGAGGGATGTACACCTCGACCCGGAATTCTTCTGGGTATATGGCCGACCCGTTGGCATAATAGGTCTTTGGGTCCGAGCCTGACACTAACACGCGACCGTCCGGAAGGAGAGTCGCCTCGGAATGATACAACCGTGCGACGATCGTGTTGCCCAAGATCGAGATGCGCTGACCGATGGGCTTTGTGGGGTCGTAGAGGAGCGCGTTGAGGTTGGGATCGTTTCCCAATCCGAAACCAGCGAAACCCTGGTGCGCGCCGTTCATGATCATATATGTCCTGCAGAAGTTTCGTGAACCGCATACATTGTGTGATACGTCGATCGTGGCTTACCCGTCCGGAAGGGTGACCATGCAAGGCATGACCCTCTTCGAAGGCTATGGTAATGTCATCTGCATGAGACTGAATCTCTTGTCGCAGAACGTGTTCATGCTCACCATTCTTTCCAGGGTCCACGTTGGGTTTGTGACCTCGGGTGCGATGGAAATGCAGTTGTCGAGTGCGATACCGGCGCCGGGCGTCGACCCACCGCAAATCAAGATTTCGATCGGGTCCGTGTACGGCGCGTGCTGAGGAAGAAGCACGGCCGTTCCTTCCATCGGATACGTTCGGCCCCCCAGGAAATTATTCACCGCGGCCGGCATGTTGGGAAGCACCGTCACAGTATCAAACGTCACCGGGTCAAGTATGCGGGCTTCGTTGTAATATCCTGAGACAACCCTGCGTAAGAAGCAGTGCCGATCCTGAGACATGTGCTCTCACCGATGAAGAAGCGGCCACTAGGAAGGACCATCAGGAATGGGTACAAGTTATTCGGATCTGTGCGCTGCAAGTAGTCGAGCGTGATCGTTGTATCACCTCCAGGTGGCTTTGGAAGAATCTCCAGGCTGGGTTGGGGTGGTCCGTTGCTGCCTGTTTCCCCACCTACGACGAGTATACTTCCATTAGGCATCATCATCGCTGTCGGGTACCATCTCCCACGCTGTAATTTTCACGTCAGCGCTCAACGGAGTGTGGACCAGTTTGTTAACCGACCTGAAGGGACAACTCGTTGACGTTCTCCTCCCAGTCGTGCGTCCCGTTCACGCCCGCGCTTCCATCCGGGTAGTACAGTCGGACGCCATACGTCGAGCTGAGGGACCATCCGCCGACATTAATCTGTCGGGCACCCTTGTCTGGGAGGATGATACTTCCTGAACAAAATACGTCTGACTTGACGTGCATCTCGCGCCATGCCAGACGATAGTCATTTACCAGACTGAGATCCAGTTCATAGGCTCCAGTTGAATTGGGGTACACCGACGTTCCCGATTTCTCAAGGAAGGTCACCTTGTTGTTGATGCCGACAGTCGCGATCAACGGCACGACCAGCCCGCCGATAAGAAACTGATGGTCGTGAGTTGGTTACCGAGTAAAGTTTATTTCCGACTTGCCTCATAATACCCGGTATTCTCCGGCGTGTTCCAGACGTAAAGCGGGGTCCCGGTCCAGAAATAAGTGGTCAACCTGTTTGGACCCCCACAGAGATGAACGGGATCCCCAGAGCAAGGCATATTGCACTGCGAATCGGCAACCTCGGTTCCGTTGTTGGTGGTAATATCCGCGGAGTCACCACAGACTACGCTCCCCACCATTCGTTATGTTGTACACTGACGGAGAAGAGAAAGGTGACGTACAACACTGTTCCCCATATTCCAATCCTGCAACAGGATAACCAAACGCAGCACACTGGTTCAAGCAGGCATCGACGGTGTTGTTCGTTGTCCAGTCTATTTCATACGGAAATAGTCGGGTTCCAGTCGTTGGCTCGCTAAAGTTACCCCGGAAGACTTTCAGAAGCTGGCCATTCCGGTGAAACCCGACCACCTACGTGAGACATCCATGGTATGTCCATGATCCGGGAAGGTTCGTGTTCTGGATGCTAGGAACGGGAAGCACCGTGACCTGGCCCGTAGATGTATAGACCGACAGGCGATTTGGACCACCACATGCCTCGCTGTGCAACGTCGGAAAGAGTATACGCGACAAGATGCAAACTCACGCCGCGTTTCCTCCGCAAGCCATGTTGCAGTCACTGTCAGGCGCCTTGACAGCTCCATTCAACAGTTCGTCACCACAGACTGCGAAAAGAAACCCCAACGGATCAGCTTCGATCGACGCCGGTCGGCAGGATTCGGAGAACGTCCACTCACAACATTGTGTGCTATACTCGATCGCTGCAATCGTGAAATTGCTAGCGCCGCAGTGGGCAATGCAACTCTCGACCGTCGTGGCGGTATTATCGTACTCGTTTCCGAGCACTCGTCCGTTGGTGTTGTCCACATAGCATGCGGCATACGTCCATGTCCCCGACAGGCCCTTTGTCACAGGAGACACGGCGAGCGTAGCTCGGCCCGTAGACAGCGCGAATGCGCCGTGCTAAGGGACATGGTGAGTTACGGTGGGGGTGGAAACCGAGGGCTCACATGAACAATCAATGACGCAGAAAATGATGATAAAAGATGGCGGGCAATCATGTCGACCCACTGTCGTCCAACCTCGACATGGCATCTTATAGATTCCACCCAGGCTGGCTTGAGCCGCTCCGCCTCCATCTCCCATGATGCTTGATCTGAATCCTCAAGGAATAGTTGCGGGAGAATCTCCGGATGAAGTTAAGGTATCCATGCCAATAGTGAGCTGAGAGCGCGCCCACGGAACCTGATGAAGGCGCCCATCAGGCCGGGTGCCCATGGACGTCTGCCAAGGAAAGGTTGTGCCGAGGAGAAGACACAGGGCACTCATGTTGCCGAAGTGGCATTCAGAATAGAACGGTCATGGATATTGAGAGGCCATGGTAAACTGCTTGCCATCGACTGAGTTGTTCAGCAGTCACGACACATCGTGCACGTGGACACATCGGTGTTTTCAGGCCGTCGAAGCTCGCGAAAGGTTATATACCATATCGACTACTCCGTAATGGTTGGATGGACGACGTGCAATCGTGACGTGTCTGTGCATTATCTGCTCTGGCAGAAGTGGGGTGAAAAGTTGAAGTTGACTTTTTGTCAACCGCAGAGGATGAAACCTACAAATCCCGAGAAGACTGCCGTCATGAAAATAGAATCTATTGGGCAAGTCACGAAGTCGAGAGTTAGTGGTGAGAACGATCAGTGCTAGTACGCACTACGAGCTGGACCAGACAACTTGAAGGAAGATGCTGCATAGTCATACAGAGAAGCGACGGCATACCCACCAGGGAAAGCGAACGACAGGGCCGCTCATGCTGCGTTCCCCGGCCAGAAGGAAAGATGGTGCCCTGCCGGCGTAGATCAACACTACGTGAGTAGCAAATCCGGGGGCTGCTGGAGAAACACCTTGGAGACTGCGCAGGAATACGGTCTGAGAGCGGGTAAATTCAAAGACATGAACAATGAGGCAGCTACGGGTGGTCCACGCCTACTAGCTCCACAAAAATCCACCGCACTGGTGCCGCTACGAAATGAAATAGGCTAACTTGTGCTCAGGAGGTTGCATCACGAGGAGAACTAAATTCTTGTCTCTCAAGACTTGGAGAAAGCGTAACCTTCGCGGACAGTGATTCAAGGATGACTAAGCGGCGTGCCGGGAAACCTTGTTGGAGAGATCCGAGGAGAATCCTGGGCTGTCTGGCGCGTTCTGCAGGGTAGAGAGTGTTGAACGTCGTCGGGAGTGCGCGACGGTAGAATAAAGGGGATTCTATGAGCGCACGGACCCATTGGCGGTTATGGACAAGTGTGGCGCGAAATGTGTGTTGCGGTCCTAAAAAGTCACGTTCACGCCTCCGACTCGCAAATCTTCCTGCTCGGTGAGTCAACCTTGTCTGACCCGCAAACTTTGATTCAAAAAAGTGGCTGATGCTTCTTGTTTTATCTGCACCATGTTTATTAGCATAATAATTTCATTTACAGATGTCTGCAAATTCCCCTCCAAATGCCACTCCCACCCAACAACAGCAGCCCGCCCCAACCTGGACTGAGCCACCCTGGTCCGGCTGGATAGAAACCACTGGCGATGCCCTTCTCATCCTCGAAGCTGCCCGCCGCGGCCTCATACCGAGAGTCACTCGCCGTCTGGTCGACTCGGAACGTAAAATGATCACATCGGGCTCCGTATTCGTCTTTGATGAGGACGAGAGCGGCATCAAGCGCTGGACGGACGGCTTCTTCTGGAGCCCCTCCCGCATCCTCGGCAACTTTCTCCTCTACCGCGAAACAGACAAACGTGGCGCAGGGCACAGGGGTGTGCGCGCCGACCCAGCAGAGAGCGTCAACGAGCACTCGCAGTACAACGTGGATGGCGCCCGCCTCGAGGGCCAGTCCCTCAGCCGACCCAAAGGCGAATCCGGCTCCCTCGGCATCGATAGACAGCGAGAGCGCGTCCTCGTCGGCAGTCTAACCAACAGCTACAAGTTCAAAACAGACGGCCTCATGAAAAAGGTCGGTCCTCGTTGCCTGCCTCCCCCCTCCGCTGCGATTTTCTCACGCTTATTCCCAGACCTTCTCCCTCACGATAAGCGGCGTGTCGCAGCACTTGATCTCATACTACAAGATCGAAGACGTCGAACAGGGCCGTCTCCGTTCGCCGTCCTCTCTCCCCGAGCTCGCTTCACTCGACATCAGCCCGGAATACCTCGACAAGACTCACTTCCGCAACCCACCCAAGGTCGAGATAGGCGTGGATGGCATCCCCCGTTATCGTGGCGAGGCAGACGATATCGATCCCTCCCCACCCATTCTGACAGGTCCGCTGTCTTCTGGACTCCCCCTGCTCACAGACGGCCGCGTCTCGGAAGGAAAGCGTGGCCGTTATAACCCCTACGGCGCCAAGAGACGGAAGGGGAAGGCGACCCAGTCCGAATCTATCTCTCCCACCGATCGCCAAGGAAATGCACTCCCCTCGCCCGCCACTCCAACATCCTCCCAGGCCGGGCCACCTACACCGCATGGTTTCCCCGACCCATCACCCGTATCTACCATCCCCCCACAACCCCACTACACTCCTTACCCACTACCACCAAGCTATTACACCCCGCCAGGGTATGCAATCCCACACCTACGTTATGATGTCTGCTTACCTCTTTTAGCGTCTCCCCAAATACACCACACCCACAACCTGCACCAGGGCCGCCTCAACCATACGGGTACCCGGGCTACAGTAATGCACCTCCTTCCGACGCTCAGCATCAGGCCCTTGTCCCTGCTCATCCACAGGGTTTCTTTCCGTATTATCCTCCGCCACCGCATCCTCCGTTTGGTGGTTATCCCGGAACATGGCAAGGTTATGGTAGTTACCCCCCGCAAGGACACTCGCCGCCTACTCTGCCTGTCCCATCGTCTGCCACCATTCCGGATCTCCCCGAGAAAACTGCGGCTGCATCTCCCCCCGAGTCCACTACCAACCCAGCCCCCACTGCATAACATCACTAATCCCTCGAATGCGTCGCATAGAACGTATCCTCCACGTTACCCCCTTCCCTTTGGTTTGCACCGTCGTGCCTTATGGTTTCCGATTACCTTGTTTCCATAGATAATTCCTCTTCGTTCGTTCTTCGTTGTCCGCGTTTTTCGCAAATATTCGTGCAACAAGTGGCCATCGTCCTGTAGAATACAACCGGCTCTTCGCAATATTCTCGTGTACATGTATTACCTTTCGAGGTGCCTCCCCTTACTCTATGCGTACCCAATTGACTTAACTCATCCAGTTTGCACGCGACCGTGCTCTCGTTTCGCGCTTTCCGTCCGCTGTTTCGTCTTTCCTATTCGTTATGTACCCTCGGTCGACGTGTGCTGGTAACGTCGGCACGTCGTCGTCCGTCACGAGGGTGTTACTTGTAGTCCCTTCGAGCTATTTCGGTTGGTAGTACCTATCATCGTGCGCATCGTTCCTCTGATGGCACGATCCCATCAATTCCATATATTTTAATTGATGTTGACGTTCTGTTCGGATGGTTTAACGCATGGGTTCTATGCAAAGCAACTCTTGGTCGTGTGTGTTATGATGAGGCTGGGCAGCGGCCAAGTACGTTCGGGCGCCGGACAGTCGAATTAGAGGGGTTCCGGGTAAAAGAATTCTCGCTTTGGCTGTGCGCAGTGGGGTCAACTCGGAATCCGGTGCTGGTGGCGCCCAAACCTTCTGAGATCACGGACCTTCTTCCGACATACACGCTGACTTGGTGCGAAGACTGCATCGCACGAACTCGAGTCATGGAATATCAGTGCATCATCCTTCTTTAGCAGATCTGAAGAAAATGGAACAGTCCAACGATCACCGCGTGGCGAAAATATGAGGACTTGGGCCCGGGGGAAGTTACCCCGGGCCGCGGCCGCCGCTGGCAGAATGTTTACTAGTGGAACGGATGACCCGCGAGCCGTTCACCCAAGGGAGTGCCCATGGGCACATCAAGACCAACATCCGCACGTCATACACCAGCACGTCGTCATTAGTGAACAAGATCACTCCCGACGCAAAGAATACAATGAGTAGTTGGTTGCGTAGTTTGAACGAATGGACAAAATGGATACACGATTTGTCGAGTTCATGTATGACACACATCGTGTCGTTGGTATCTAGCGCGCTAATTCCGTCATATATTTGCAAAAGTGTGTAGGTGTCGCTTCGGTCGTTCATCCGGTCGTGTGGTTCATCGTTAGAATTCGGTCGCGGTTCCAGGTTCGTCCTGAGACGCTATACCATCAGATACGTCGCGGCCGCAACCACACGCTCACCTCAAGGGAATCTTCTTCCCCGTCCTCGTTGAGTGGGTCCCATGGTGGCATCGCATCCTGCCACCTATGCATCCCAATCACAGCGTTGATCAGTTTCAGTTGCACGTCCGATCGAATCGGGACGTACAGATTGTCCCCCGTTACGTTTGGTTGTTCCTCGCCATCGCGGAATAGCCTGTCGAGCCATCCGATCTGACGTTTCATGGTGTAAAGCGGGGTGTAACAGTAGTTGCCCGCCTTGTCGCACGCTTTACGGAGGAAGTCCGCCTGGGTGTCGCACCACCAGCCGAGACCGCCGTCCGCACCAGCGGTGAAGCCAGGCACGGTGGTCACAGGTACCTGAGCTACGAGCGCAAGGGAGATCTTTTCGCCAGCTGTAGACACAAGTTCGTCCAGCGGGCCGTGCCTCGAGATGGAGAAACAGGTACGTTACATTTATTCGATAAGTACATGGAGAACGCAGGGCAGGTGTGAACGCTCGTGACGAGCCACTTGTCCCGTAGCTTGGGTACTCGATAGAGTGTCCCGAGGATGACGTTCTTCGGGAGATATTTCAAGCGTGGTGTGTGCATGAGGAGGAGGGCGTCCCGTTTGCCGTGTTCGAATTGCCATCGTCCCTTGATCGATGCCGTCGCGATGCCGGGAAAGCTCCTATAGAACGTGGTTTGCGCTTAATCTGATCATCATACGGGAAACGACGATACGCACGCCTCCGGTCCCATGTGCAAGTCCAACCTTTTCGCACCCTTGGAGGCGATGATGAAATCTTCTTCTGTGCTACTTTCCTGTGGTGGATGATCGACCATGCGGAGGGGAAGCTGCAATCTATCAAGTTCGGCTTGGAATGCGGTATCATAGATGTTCCCGACGATCCGTAATTCGCCTGTTTCAGCTTCAACTTCACCATACGCCCCCACCTGTCCATCGACGCAGGAACATGAGAGCCGATGTCGGCATAAACCAAGAAATCGAACCTCGACTGGAATGGGCGGATCCCAGTTGACCCACTTCGATGATACTTGGCGGATGAGGTCGATGTATTTTCGTTGAAGGTTTGGCATGGTGTGATTCGCGTTACTCACGAGCAAACACGAGGACGTCGGGCGATCCTTGCACGCGAGGCGTGAAAGAAGAAGCTGCGGTGCCGAAGTGACCGTTCTTAAGTAGTTTTCCCAGCGTCTATCAGGGTAAGGGGCGGGGTAGTCACATCAGTGATGTCTGCGATAATCGCCAAGCGTATCGAAGCCTGGGCCTCGGATGACTGTACAAAGACCAGAATAGACCTAGTGTAGTGCATGGAAATGATCCGCGAGCGGACCTCCTACCACTCGTAGAGAGTTTAGGCGACAAAGTTTACTCCGCAATGGGGTGCATTCGGATGGGCCTGTCGAAGCTGTGTCACAGCGTGGGGCAGTGGTACACAGGTCCAAGTGGGGATAGTAAGTCGAACTCTGTCAGCACCGTTTTTGAGTCAGTGAGTCAACAACTCTTGAGCATCTAGCAGCTTCAATCTCGTACTTAGTATCGACACTGGATTCAGGTGCTCTGTGTGGTTCGTCAAGTTGAACTTGCCATGCGAATCACTGACATTTGAAGTTGACTGAAACACGGTGCAAGTCTGTTTTGACGAAAACGGAAAGTTATAACAGTCAACATGACGCAAAATGCCACCACTGCGGGTATTCAGGAGCAACAGATGACAGTATCGGTACGGGTTGTCCGATGCATGTCCCTCTGAGTAATATGACAACTATTACAGTGCAACTGAGATCTCGATTGTTATGGTAGCCTCCAAGTTCAACTTGCAACAGCCAAGTGTGTAACGGCCCGCGGAAGCACCAGCACAGTGATATGGATCAAAGAGGCTAACACTTCGTGCACTTCTACTCTATTGCCCGGAAACACGAATCGATGTGCTATGTAATAGGTCTCTGTATCGTTTATAATTTACGTGCTGTGACTGCTTGTAAAACGACCCAAACCGAGACAGTCATAGTCCGCGTTTTTGGAAATGATGTGCTCACCACCGATAGGGGCTGCTTTCTTGTCTGACATTTCCAGTCTCATTCTGTAGTCGGATCTCTTTACTCCCAGTAGCAACCTTGCTCCTTTTAGTAGTAGTCCTTGAAGGTTATCAAGCCAGTTTTTTGATTTATTGTCCACAATCATGAAAATGTGTGTTTTCAATCATGATTTACAAGGAATGGACAATGAAATAAAAATTTGGGCTTGATAACTGACTTGCTACTGACATTTATATCAATTCATTCATCATTCACTAAGCCTGAAAGTGATGTATTGAGACTGGAAATGGCAGTTTCAAGGTCTTTTCCCTCCATATTGGCAAAATGTGGCGTGGGAGTATCACGCACTACATCAGCAAACTAGGGGTTTACTCTCCAGACTCCACAGTTAGTACAGACATGATAGCATTCACAGAGATTTACTCTATGTGAGGTTTAATCAGTTAGTATAATAGTTCTATTAGTCAAAGAGCACTGATTAATTGCAGTAAAAGGTAGAATTGTAGTAACAATATGCAGTTAAAGTTTAGCTATGAAGTGTAGTCAAAGTGTAGTCAAAGTGTACCACTTTGTAACCATACTCAATAACTGCTCTTTTATTATACTTTTGTTAACACTCTTGTATGCTTTTTGGTACAGTTGTACTACACTTTCTGAACACACTTTTGGTACATTTTTATATGCTTTTTCACTACCCTTTCTGACTAGACTTTTGTACGCTTTTTTGTACAGTTTTACTACACTTTCTGACTGCACTTTTGGTACACTTCTACTACACTCTCTGACTGCACTTTTAGTACACTTTTGCTACATTTTTGTACATTTTTGATACACTTTTACTATGTTTTTGCTGCAATTGGGTATACTTTTTAATATACTTTGACTACACTTTCTGACTACACTTCTGCACATTCTTGATATACTTTCACTATAGTTTTACTACACTTTTTTACACTTTTTGATACAGTTTCATTTATTTGTATACTTTCTAGTATACTTCTTAACTACACTTTGACTATGCATTGTAGCCATAATAAAGTATGGTAAACATATAGTAACAAAGTGTAGTTAAAGTATGGTCAAATTTAGTCAAATTATAGCTATAAAGTATATTAAAACTATATTTGAAGTATATTGAAAAAGCATATAAAAGTGTAGTAAAAGCATATTAAACAATATATTAACAGTACATCAAAAA
>JBBPTO010000163.1:0-44918 GCA_038094155.1 Pulveroboletus cf. aberrans | reverse complement strand
TACTGAGAATTTTTTCGAGCCTATGGATTGCCAGGAAGGTGGTGTTTTAAGTCGTGTTAGAGATTTTGCATTCCAGGAGCAGTTTGCACTAAAGGGGCAGTGATAGTATCGACGGTTTGCCTCATCCGCAGGATCGCGGCACGTGCCTCATATCACCAGACTATGTAGTTGTGGTCACCAATGACGATTCACTTGATGCCGTGGTCACAGCAACGGGCCGTCGTTCGAGGGATATCGTCATACTCGCCAGTGGTTAGGTTGTTGAACTTGCTGGCCCCGTTTTTCTCAGCATCTGTGGTAATGACCAAGCAAGTCTCTGGGCATGCAAATCGGTGGGACATACCGCGATGTTGGAGAGTCCCATCTCAAGGCTGGAAGGGTCACTGATAGGGCCGACAGCGAGTGGGAACTCACGGTCTGCAGGGGTCGGGAGGTGCCTGTCCAGGGCCATGTCCATGAGAAAGTGAGTTGTCCGAGACACGTCGGACTGGGGAAAGCGTGAGTAACGGGTTTGGAAGTTTTTCAGTGCACTGCCATCACGGTTGACAGGCAGTTCAACAAGTTCGAACTCTTCTTGGGTTCTTTATCAAATGTACACCGTATTGTCCCCCCCTATTATCGACTTGCAATGATTATCTTCAGGTCACTCAACTTTCTGAAGATGCCATGTGTCAAAGGAGAAAGGCCTGGAAGTCCCAGCCTGTTTCAAGACATGAACCACTCTGAGAACTGGCAGCACTGACATGGGCTTAGGGTCATCAACCTTTGCTAGGTCAGTGGATTCAGGTTCTACGTGTCATGGTCTATTCAATTGACCGCTTTAGGCGACTTGTTTTTCCGTTTATTAAATCAGTGAAACTCCTGACTCTACGTCATGGACTCGCCCCTTGTGGCGCCTCTTAACTGTCGCAGAGTATATTCTGACGCGGAATGATCGCACTCCCTGGCGACTGACTGTTCACATCCGCTTCGTCAATTCCTTTCATCCGGGAATGCCAAGTGCTTCATCAGCGGGACAGTGAACGAAATTTTCTGTATACACGTTCGTTACAGAACTTACATTTCCTCGTGCTGTCTAGTCTTTACTTCCTTTTGCCTATACTGGCCCTCAACAGCTATCAAACGTGTCCCACGAGTTTGTAGCACGCTGGTAGGTCATTTACTCGAGCGCATGAACTTGAATCGCTCCCCAACTGGCTCCGAGTCCTGTCACCTTGACAGTCGTGCGAGAAGCTTCAGAACGACCACGGTGATCGCCAGCGACGGCTCGACCCCGCCAGGCAAACTCAACATGCCAAACCGCCCCACCTTTGCATACTCGTTCACCATCGGGACTCCCCAGAGCAACAACCACCCGACCGTCCACGCCCGTCCCCACATTCCACCCACCGGCCTGCCCGTCGCTCGTTCCCACACTCGCTCCAGGACGACCCCGACACCGTTCATGACCCAAAAGCCGACGGTGACGAGCGTGCTAAAGTCCCGCCCGGACGACCGCAGCTCGACATCGTGAAATAGACCCGAGATCAGGAACGCGCCGACGAGCCCCCCGAGCCGTCCAAACAGGCGTCCAAACGGCCGCGCGCCGAGCGTCAAAACCATGTCCCGAAACAGCTGGTGGAACCGGCGGCCCCACAGCTCGCTCAGCGACGTCGACAACCACGGCGCGTTGAACAGGGGCGGCCATTGCGACGGACGTTGTCGAAAGACGACAACGCCCACGATCGCGAGGAGGTGATAGGCGTAATACGTCCCGTGGTACGCCGACGCGCCTCCGAGCGCGGCCACGAGCACCGCGCGCGCGAGTTCCATAGCGGGCGGGAGCGCGCCGTCGAACAGCGTCCCGCCCTTGATCGAGCCAAACGTATCAGGGGACAGGGCGCGCACGCCCTGCAGGCACGCGTCGAACATGAACGCGTTCCAGGCCAGACCGGCCGCCAACGACAACACAAAGACCAAGCGCGAATCCGTCTCGATGACCGGTTCGGGCACGACGAGTCCGCGAGGCCAGTTCCATTCGATCCCTCGAGGACTGATCAGCAAGTCCCAGGTGTTCCAACACGCGGCGCGGACGCCGTCGGGGTTCGATCCGTCCCGACGATCGGACGCAGGGCGGAGACGTCGATACCGTTCTCGTGCGAGCGCCCAAACGGCGGAACGCGCCACAGTCGCACACATCTGCGTCTGGGACGGATCTCGGTCACTCGCTGGCGTGTGACCGCAGAACGGACGGTAACTCACGATGAGGACACCGTTCAACTGGGTCTTTTTCACCTCTCCTCCCGACATGTCCACGAGGCACGCGCGGCAAGCGAGCCAGATGACGATGGGCAGGAGAGCCAAACGGTAGAATCGCGTCCCCTCGAGTTGAACCAACACGCCCAACAAATACTGACCCACGAAAGGCGGAATGACGTATGAGACCAAGGCCGTTCTCGTGAGCTCGATCTTTGGCGACATCGAAAACATGCCTTCAAACGTGCTTTTGGGCGACTGTCAGCCACGGCTCGATTTTTCGGGGAATACGAGGGGACTGACCTTGTTGGCAAAGCCATCATGGAAAGGGCGGGGGTTACAGAAAGTGGACCTTGTGCGCCAAATCCGTCAGTTATAGGCCATCCAGACTCGGATGACGACACTTATTTAAATATCTCGTAACCGCACTTCCTCCCCAGGTCGAATCCGCATTGGCGTGTATCGCCGTGTCGCAGTCTTGCCTCATGTTCGAAATGAATGAAAAATTGTAACTCACTGGCGTCGGTAAGAAAACATGCCCATTTGTTCTTCTCAGGGTTTGGCCGAGAAAAGATGTTGGATTTCCGGTTGGGCGACAATAGCTGGCAACTACGACAGGGACTCGGTTGAGTACGTGTGATTCCTCGTGCCGCGGCAATGCTCATTGGTGGCATACAATTCGCCGAAACTCTACAATCAGCTGAGTGCTTTAATAACCCACATTGGGCTCGAGGCGCGTTACGTGCACATCCCCGTCACTCCCCCATAATAACCTCCGCACTATGCATAGGTATTATACCATGTATGAGAACCCACCAGCCCCCTCCCATTGGGCCCTCCTATCAGCGAGCCCCTCACAGCACATATCTGAAGTCGCGATTTTGGCGGTCCGTCAGGTCCATGAACTCCTATTTAGCATTCCGTCAGACGTCTGTTCACGTCACGTCAAGGGGAAAGAACATCGCCGCACCTTGTCCACCTTGATCTGCACGCGTTGCCCGTCCTCCGTCTCTTTCTCAATAAAGTATTCTTCCTCCTTCTCGACAGGTTCTGCCTCCCGCTTCGCGTTCTCCCACACGAGCAGTCGGCGGATGACCAACAGCAAGCACGGACAACAGATGTAACAGATGCCGATGATGACCCACGGGATGTGATTCCTGCTCGGGGTTTGTATCTCAAACAGGGGAAACTGAGCAGGGCACGCACCTCGGCTTATATTTCGCTTGCCAGATGAATGGACCTGCCGCATTTCCGATGCAATATGCGCTGAGCATGATGGCGTTAGTCGTGATCTACGTCATCGAACACGCGTCGTCTCAATTGACACGTCAACAGGCTAAACATGGGCGGACGAACCCGCTTAGTGTGCCCCGCGGTCACGTTGGTGAGCCAAGACAGGGCCAGAACGAATCCAGTGGTGTTGATCTCGACTAGCCAAATCCCAAAAAGGAGTCCTATCTGGTTACTCCACGGTAAGAACTCGATCATCAATACTCCGACGATGGATGGAACGAAATATATTGCGCCAACGTAGGCACGACCATTCGGAATCCGGGAAGCGAGCGTCACGCCCGTCCAAATTGTCATGATTTCGATCGCTCCGTCGACAAACCCAAGAAGTGCTGTATCGATGAGCGAAAACCCAAACGATGAAACGATGATCGAACGCTGATTCGTGAGCGAGTTGGGAATGTTGTTCAATGCGGCAAAGAGTGCGAAGAGCCACGTCTTCGGGTCGAGAAGAGCTTCTATCATCCTACATCCCCGCATCAATATTAAAAGCGGTCAACGCGTATAAGGGTACGTACTGCTCCTTCTTGAAGTGTTTGTTCTCCACACCAGTTTGATTCTCCTGAAGGATTGCGTCGATACAACGGTGACAATACATGCTTCATGATTTTCCCACCTTCAGGCGCCGAATCGCAATCGCACGCTCAGCCGGTGTTAGGAACCATGCCGTGGTGGGAGAATCAGGGAAGAAAAACCTAGGGAATACATGATCAGCCAAGATTAAGAGCCGGGGAGGTTCCAAATACCAATAGATTATCGCTACGATGAGCGTCATGATCCCCGTAATGACCATCAGCCTGCCAATAGCAAACACTCAGCTCTTCCTAAGTAGTCCTCCGCAGGCAAAAGCCCTCACCATTGCCACGGAGCAAACCGCTTCGTTTTGATGCTCAGTGATCCGAAAGCGACGAGCGCTGAGATGATCTGCGCTACCGTCCGAGTCAGTCGCGCCATCAGACCGATTCCCGTTGACAATACCTGTTCCGTTCATCAAGACTAGTGACGTCATGAGCACGGACGACGACCAAGCCGGACGACAGAAAAAGTGAACTCACACCAATACCCGACCCGCAACGTCTGCTCCTTGCGCGTGTAAAACATAGAGGTGATGATCATGAACCCTGCCGTGACGGACCCCTCGCACATGCCCAAAAACAGTCTACACACGAAAAGCCCGGAAAAGTTCTTGCAGGCGGCTTGACTGATGAGCGAAATGGCCCAGACGATGATATTGAGGCTGTGGAGGGGTGAGGGTCGACGGTGGACCGGGATCATTGGGAACACTCGCCTGATCCATCTTCCGACGGGGAACCGCTGAAGAGCGAGGTTCTGTGGGTATTCAAATATGAAGTAACTAACGTAGAATATCGTTCCGAGCCTGAGAGGACCAGGTTATCAGATGCGCGGACGGCCATCCAGAGGTAGATCGATAGGTACCAATTGTATCTGGACGCCACAGGGAATCAGTATCGTCTCTAGCGCAGTCAAATGGTCCCGAGCACGCACTCATTGGTTGTCAGGTGTGCGTCTTGGCTGTCACATGTCAGCGACAAGTCGGGATTTATCTGAGAACCTTACTCTATCCCAAGGATGGCCGCACTGCCTAGGGTTGTCTTGTCCATAAACTGAACCCTGCGTCCCAAAAGCAAAAGGTCATGTCTAAGATTGGCAGTGGCCGAGAAGACGCGACCCGTTCGCTCACCAGTAGAGTGCTACCAACGCCGGACGCGATTCGTTAACGCGCGACCGACCTCGAAGATAGAGACTCACTACACATCATTGGGAGGATATAGTAATCAATTTTTTTCCTATGTGCATGTCCCGGGTCAGTCAAAAACGACGATGCTGGACACAGAAGCTGCATACCTGACCCGTGTGGCTTCTACAGGGTCCAACTCGCCGGAAAAACCAGCTACGAGCTGCGCACCGGTGTCCACCTCCTTGGTCGATACAGCGTGTACATGGTACTCGCGTATCTGCTTCTCTCCCTGGACATCCGAAGAAGTGACTGCGGATGAAGTCGAAGGCATGACGGTGGCATTCCGGCGCGAAACAGATGCTTTTAAGTAGACGGCCCGTGAGTTGAAAGAGCAGTTCCAATTCTAAAACGCGACCCGAGAGCGGAGTTTAAAAACATGTCGCGCAAAGTCTGGACCAGATGAGATCGCCCACCCCGCGTGGTTGCAGATCTGAAGCCGAGATTCACTTCTGTATGGAGGCTGTCATTGCTCGCGAGATAATACAAATAGTTGTCACAAGATGGCAGCATACCCCAGATGCACGAGTCTATCTAGATATTCCCAGTCTTTTTTCTGTCTGGTGGGGTCAGCTCCGCTCCATACTAAGTAACTTATGGACACCTTCCCCTGTCCAGTGTTTGACGAATCGCATTCAACTTGTCACCATGCACGTACTGGGTCCGATCAGTCGTGCTTTTTAGAGGTGTTAGCAAACCGTGGGGAGGGCGGTACGTCTTTGGCCAGTTCGTTCGTGAACTTGTCGAAATCTACATCGTTGCGCTTGAAAATGTCTGCGATGATCGCATTCACGTCCTCGGCGACTGGCAGCGGTGTCCCTTCCTTGGTCATCGTCTTCACGCGAATGACCTCCATCATCTGATTGAAAACGTCCGTCTTTCCCATGGCGTGGAGACGATCCTGAATCCTGAACCATGAGCGAAAATTTGACAGTAGCTCACGAATGATCGCACCCTCATCTTGTCCAGCATGCTGATCTGGCTTTGCATATCAGTCTCTTTTCCCTGGTCGATGGCAGTCCAACCATCGTTCATCTTCATCCACACGCAGAGCTCCCACGTCTTTGCGTCGACGATGCCTCTCTCGTCCAGTTCACGAGCCTCTGCCATGGCTTTGTAGTCATACACCCACTCTTCCCAAGGCAGACCAAACATCGTGCGCTTCAACTCCTCGGGGTCGACGGCACGGCGGAGAAGATCCTTCATGAACGCGTCCCTCTTCTCCGGAGCCTCCGCCAGGACGTTTGCCAGGGTGGACTCACTGGGCTTACGAAAGACGACATCTTCGCGAGGGAATCCGTGGCGGAACCGCAGCGCGGCGGCACCACTGAGAAAATCACGTATGACGGGAACGAGGACCAGAAAGATGAAGAGGTCCAGTGCGACGTTGCCGAGGAGCGACTTGTCCAACGCCGGCGGGGGCGTGCTCCACTGTGGCAGCAATTTACCGACGGCGAACCAAAGCCCGTAACGGGACAGGCCGCGATAGGTCCGTCGCGCGAGGAGAAGGGACCAGGCCAAGTTCATCCCAGCAAGCAACAGAAAGTGGCGTCTAGCGTCGGAAACGTCAGTCGCTGGATCTCGGCGAATCGGAAGCATGAGCTCGCCGTACTTTCGGGCGGACACATCGCTGGAGTCGAGGTGTGTGACATAGATCTCTATCTTTGGGTCACGATTGGCGAAGAATGAGCGTACCGGATGATCCTTTGGTACTTTGCTGGCTGCGGGCATATCTATGGAATGAAACAAGTAGACGTGGGCGTATGTGTGAGTGTGCCTGGTTATATAAGCAGATGGATCCCGAGGACTTGCGAGGCCGAGTTTCCGACGGCCATGGACGTAGCAAGCGATGCATGGTTATACAGACATAATCAGACAGTTTATGAGGCGACTACGGAGGGGATGCACATTCCCACTCACCATTGCCTCTACGTGGTATTTTACAGCTCCAACGGCGCAATAGACAGGGGTACACACATAATCATTTCCCACGCATGGCACTCATAAAGATAAAATTTCGCTTGTTAGTCTCTCATTGATTCTTCCAAATTCAAAGACGCCGATGAAGAGAAACGACGGTGCAGAGCGTTGAGCTTACCCGCGTCCAACGTCGGGTTCGCGTTGACATCGCCCGTTCGGCACCACCCTCCTTGTTACATTCAAAGGGACGGGCTGTACACCTCTGAGGCGTCTTCAAAATCCATTCATTGCATACTATTCGTACATGTACGCCATCACCAATGCAATCTGTGTGTCGGGCACTGGTACCCGTGTGGGTTCTTAAAGAGATAAAGCTGGTGGTAATCTTCGGCGTCGTACCACGCTCCCGCCCCGACAATCTCCGTTACGATCTTGCTTCCCTTGGGTGTAAAGTGCTTGGCTTGCACCTCCTCCGTGACGCGCTTCGCGATGCTCTCTTGCTCGGAGCTGTGAGTGAAGATGACAGAGCGATACTCTAGTGATGATGTCAGGAGACGTGCGATCAGACACCTCGTTCTCGAGACGTACGAGTGCCCGTGTCCGCCCCCTGCCTGTTCACCGTCGTCGGTTCGTGCGTGCGGTAAAAGAACTCTGGGACGGGCCGTTGGTACCGAGAGTCACTCTGAAACTAAGGACAACCCACCGACGAGTTCCTCGTACTTGACGATAGAGGGGTCAAACTCGATCCTCACCGCCTCCGCGTGCTCCGTCTCACCGGTACACACCTCTCGATAGTCCGGGTTGACCGACGTCACCTTGCCCCCCGTGTACCCGACCGCAGTCTTTAAGATGCCCTTGTTCTCCGCCGGCGGATAGTGTTTCAGAAAGATGTGTTCTACACCCCAGAAACACCCCGCAGCAAAGGTGGCGATCTCTGGCTGTTGCGACGCTGATGTGTGTTGAGCCATCCTGGACCGGATGACGTGACGTCGATCGGCTCACCTGATGTCATGGCCGAACGGTAATGAGATGGGTCGATGGTAGCCGTGGAAAACGATTTCGTGGAGAGAGAGACGAGTGCACTGCCGACTCGACTCAGGCGGTTCAGCATGTGGGACAAGATATCAAGCAGTGCCTCGGGCTGTCGGGAACACACGGGTAGTTCACATCACTGGCGATGCGCATGACGACACGGACACATTGGCGCAAAAACCTGCATCTGGATCTCGTCCGCGATACACCCGACTGATCGTACCATACGTCCCCCAACGATCGACGACAAGGCGTCCACGATTCTACCGTAATGAACCCCGTCGCGACCGCGAAACAGCATGCCTGATAGTTTCTCGCCCAACTGTCGATCATTTTTTTCATCAAAACGCTTCGTCACACACACACCTTCCTCGAAAAAAAGGCCAACGTGGGCCCCAAACAATATCATCAACGGATACATGCGCGATCTCGTTGATCCATATGTTCACGTCTCGGAGCATGCCCAAATATTCTCATCGCGTTCGAAGTTTCTGGAACGAGGTCAGTCGTCAGCTGGGAGGACTTGGACGCTCGGACACGCACGGAACGAAACGCATGGTACTTCGGAAATACCAATTTATATTTCACCACGACGGACAGAACAGAAGCTACGCCGAGTTTGGAGGTTGGCGGGATGGGCAAAGTCGAGGAAGACATGGCAACCCCAACCCTGATAATCCATTCTTTGTCACGTACTCGGTGGAACGACCTCCCGTGCGACGTTTGCGCGTCGGAAATCAGGAAACTGTAGGTCTCGTACCAGGAACTGGTCGACGCAAGGATACACCGACGAAAACACAACGTAATCCGCCGCGGATATGAACACAGACACACGATCGCATCACACAATTGTGCGGCCCTCGGGGGCAATCCAAAGGGATGGGCGGCTTCCAGGTCCACGATCATGTCCGCGGCTGCAAACACCAAATCGGGATCGAGGTCAGGACCCTGAGCGCGCAACTCAATGTGGGCACATACATACCTTATGCAGAGGCCCCTGTCGCGGATGGTTCGGTTCGAGCGACGTTTGGAGCAACATCCCGGGCGTGAACATCCCAGCGCAAGTCGGGGAATGTGTTCTACTTTGGAGCGCAGTTTGACGCCGCCAAACAGCAACTGAGACGCGGTCCCTAACTCAACCATTAGGACCGCACATATGGGGAAAATAAGATCTGGCTCAACAATCACAATTACTGGGATGACGTTCGTTCGTCCACAACTCTCCGTCCCGATAAATCCGAAGAAGAACGCAAAGTCGACGACTAACAGTCGAACGAGTCGATGAAACGAGCACGTTTCATCGAGCAGCGCGACGCCGACGTTTTGACCATACCGGACCCCCATGATCACGCAGTTCACGACGACACACGCTAGGAGTACGGCCATACGCCCACAAAGGCACGGGATTATCCTTCGGAACTGGATCCGAGATCTCTTCCGCAATTCCGGCGTTCGAGGGTACTCTGCGAAGCTGACGATGCTCGAAACATAGGTCTGGATGAGCAGGATGAAACAATGAAAATGGCGACGGACATTACAACCTAACATCTCCGGAAGAATTGACCGGATGTGAGAGCGTCCTCGTGGAAGCATTAGAACGACCTACAAGGCAAAGTGATTCATGTCCGTCCTCAAACTCAAGATACGATTAATCAAACCAACGCGCTGGTGCTCGCATCTTGTTCAGTCATCGCGCTCAGAGTGGTGAGCGAGTACGTGCCAGTCCCAAAACACAGGACTGGCACGTCCTTCCCACGCTCAACCGAATCGGCCGGCGATTGCGGGGAGAGCTGGGCCGGTGCGACGTTCTGACTCTTTGCGGTGGCTAATTCGTGAGTCGAACAAGGATAGATATGGGAATGGACGCCAACGTTCATCGGCCTGCGGGGTATCAGCGAATCTCTCGGATGGGATACATCTCTCCTATTGATATGGGTAAATTTGGAGTATCGCGTTTCTTCGCGTGAGCATCATTGGACTCATTGTCGTTCATCGAGGATTGATGCGCGTTGCACTACATTGTCTCATCACGGATTTGGCGTCCTGAGAGCGACGCACGATAGGCAACGCCAGCACACTCGGTTAAAACACGAGGGTTTCGGGTTTGAGAATCGCGATGCCGAACATGGCGCCGAAGGGGGAGGCTCAGAAAGATCAGTCGGTCGTCAGGTGAAGATCGGTGGATAGCAAACGGCATGCCTTCAAACCAAGTTAAGCATCACTAGCTGCAGTGACGACTCGAGGGCGCAGCCGATGATAGCTGTACAGATGGGTGGACCGCTTTTCTTCCGCCGGAGCGTCTGTATCGACGGGAAAAAGGATCATCCGTGTTGATCATCCGCAGAGCGAGGGTGCCACCGTCTTGCTCTGCGACGGAGATAGCATGCTCGTCTTGCCATTTCTTTTTCAGACAGACCGTCGTTTCCCTTGGGACCAGACGGCGGATGATGAGTGCCGCAAGGACTGCCTTCGAACCTTGTTGTGTCCATACGCGGTGTGTTATAAGCGAATGCTAGTGCTGGCCTTGGCGTGAAATACGAAACTCTTAGGTAGACAAGATGACTGTGCTTTGGGGAAGCTAACTTTAAGAAGCCTCTTCAAAAGGTTAGCATTCAGCACTCGTGTCATTGGCTCGGCTACTAAGCACAGGCTTGGAACGGCAATTGCCACAACTAGCCTGTAGGTCACTCGCCCAAGCAGCTTGAGAATCGACCTGCAGCTCCACTTTTCATACGCAGCCTCAACGTTTCGTACTCGCTTCCGTCGCCCAGCGCCCAGCCACTTTTCCAAGAAAAATGGATTCTGTGTCGGAGTCTGAGCGTCCTTGATTCGGATCACAATACTCAGCTTACTTTAGTGCGACGCCATCACTGTGCATGTCAATGAAATTTCCATTAAGTGGCATGGGCACAACAGTGCAACCAAATCCAGCGATTGACTCGGATCACCTGGGTCTCTGAGGAGTTGATCTTCATTCTCCTTGTTCTACTGTTACTTGACCGACGCTCGTATGGCTGGCATCAACTAATGTCTAAGCAGGGTCCCTTCACGACCAGGGAGGTCACGTTTACCACACACTCAGGTCGAGTAAGCATTACGAAAAGGGCGATGCTGGCGATTGTCTGGGCTGTCGAGGCAGAGCGGATATCTGACTGCGAAAAACCGTTGTACCCGACAACACGCACTAATTCACGCTTTTTCATGGAAACACCGGCGCTCCTTTATCAAACACAAATACAGCTATCCCTCGTGTCGAACTAGTATTGGCTCCTCGTGTGCTGACGCATTGCGATTCTCTCCCGGAACTCATACATCCTGGCCATGCCATTCTCTGCTCTGCTGCTGGCGCGAGACAACCTGCAGCAGTCAATATATCTGAATGGTAAGTTTGTTCTACAAGTAGGCTTCACCGCCGGGATCAGTGACCCAGGGTGAACATAGTGATCATCCTTACCGTGGTTGTATATGATTACGGTGAGGGACAAGGACAGCTATTATTCCCGTGCAACAAACTGAGCTCAACATTGCCAGTCCTTACGCTTTCAACCGAGGTACGATGCTACAAACCCCCAGTGGTATGCAGGACTCTGACACTTTCCTCATTGATGATCCATCCAGATAGATTACATTTGGGTAAGCAAATAGTTCGTCACGATGTCGTGTCCTTGATAAGATCGCAGAGCCAACGATGGGGTTGGGTGTCAACGTTGTTCATCCTCGTGTGTACCAAACTGGAGTGCTCCATAATGTCCTGGGGTAATCTGAGATTTATTATTAGGTTCGATATGCTGGGCCTTGTAATCTCATGCAAGTCTACTTGTCATATGATACATGATATGGAACACTAATTCCAAGCGGTGCATCAGAATCAGCACCATCGGTACGTTCAGCGCCTTCAGGGGATTAACAGACCATAACCCTGTTTCAAGTTGCAAGTAGCTTTCCATCTGGCCCCATAATGGTATTTTTCGTGTACTAATACTTGACTGACGAACCAACTCCAATGCTTCCTCATAGACGTACGTATTTGTCCTACACTTATTCTCAGATCTTGTCAGTATAACTGATATCATGAAACAGTTGTAAGTGCACTCGATGACTTGAAATTCCCTTCCCATTCATGGAAGCTTTCAAGGCAAAATACTATACATCATTTATGAATGGGTATTTTTCCTCCTTTATTCCGGAGCTGAAGGTAGGTTATTCTGTTAATCACCCTCTGTGGAACTCATGACGATGAAAAGTGGCGATGATCCTTCGTATATGGGCAATGTATAGTCGCTCGAGGTTGATCCTCATCATGATCCTCACGTCGCTCTCTCTGGAATCCATTGCTGCCATAGTTAATTTTGCACTCCATGGCAATCTGAAGGATATCCCAGGTATGTATAGATTCTGAGCAAGGGTCCGTGGCACTGATCCGAATCCAATTCATCTGTCCTGAACCAAGAAGGACTTATCCAAATATTGGACTATTCGTTTTGCACTTCTGGGAACACTTCACAGACGTATGTGTCCCTGATAACAACACTAGCCTTAGCACTCTGGCATGCCACATTCATGTGCACGCTCGCTCTTTTCCAGTTTGCAAAACAGTCACTTCGCATGCATCGCGCAACAAAAGAGTGGCGAATCAATCGATACATGAACTTGCTGGTCAAACAAGGGGTCGTCTACTTTGTTGCGTACGTCTCCACCTTTTTCCCTTTCCTTCCATCTTGCAAACAAACGATCCACGTACTGAGCTGACTCTCTTCCCTCTTCGCAGGGTCTTGTTGTTGTACTTCCTCGACCTGTTATATGCCGTGGGAAAAGGCCCAGAAGGTTGGGAAAGGATCGTGTTGGGCGTATTGCAAAGTGTGCCATTTTACACGCTGACCCCTTGATTTATCTTGAACGTACGGGAACTCTATGCGCGCGACTTTCGGCGGGGCGGTGAGCAAACGATTGACACCGAGTCCAGTGTGTCGAAATTATTTGATCATGCCGCTGGTCGAAGAACGACGTTCACAGAAGGTGCAGAAGATGTGGAAGAGATACCGACGGGGGCTGAGATAGCTTATTCGGTGTAGGTGGATGAAGCACAGCGTCTCGAATCCACGCGGTATTCTATCGACTCCGCGACCACGCTTCCGTGCCCAATGCTTCAAATCGTTCCGCGAAGACATGGAGATCTTGCGGGTAAGCATGTCCCCGCAAGCATAAAATATGATAAACTATCCCCTAGGACAATACCAGTCAACCTAGTTATTCTTATTATATATTTACAGTTCGAACATATTGATACACTATGTCCTCTTCCCTCCGAAGATAAAATTACCACCTACTGTGCTTGAGTCAAAATACTGGAGAAGAAAATCTATTTACGACATCAGCACCTACCGTGCACATTCCAGGTATGTATGAGCGAATCAGAACCACTGGCCAGCTGGCCCATATTTCTTTCGTAGAGGCACAGATTGATGGCCCACACAGAACAGTGCCATTGGCCATCGGTTCGTGCAATCAGGTATGCAGGGATACCCGATGACCACTACTAGTGCGCGTCGCTCCACGGACAGGATCGTTGTCAGCTCTGTGACAGCCTGAGGACAGTGTCACACACAGCAACCCTCGATGGACGAATATCAGCCATCAACTCGAACCGGCCGATTGCTCCGAGAGACGCTGACGATGGCGACTCGGACATTTCTAGATCACACTTTCCGGGAAAGTACCGGGCCCGTTCATGAATCTGCCCCCCTGACGCATTGATCCCTATCAACATTCCAAGTTCTCAATACCGGTAAGCCAGGTGTCCACACCCATCCCTGTCCCAACTCGGAAATGTATGAAGCTGTGGCCTGAGCCTTCGAATTCCGAGTCGGAGTCCGGAACGATCACAACTGGAATTCGACAAGTATTGATTTCCGCTCCCTAAAAAGAATGCCGATTTTTCGTTTTATGTAAAAGTTGGCTGAGTACGATGATGCGGCCATCTTCACATCCGCACTAACTTTGCCAATTCTCTATTGGCGTATACCTGTCTATATCATGGCATTATCTCCTCTGCAGTTACTGTGCTTTGGGGGAACTAACCTTAAGAAGCCTCTTCAGAAGGTTCCTCGAAAGCATTCAGCACTCGTGTCATTGGCTCGGCTACTAAGCACCTTGGAATGGCAATTGCCGCAGCTAGCCACAGTGTAAGTCACTCTTTTCAGAGACAGGCGGGGCGCCCGAGCAGCTTGAGAATCGACTTGCAGCTCCACGCTTCATACGCAGCCTCAACGCTTCGTACTCGCTTCCGCCGCCCAGCACCCAGCCACTCTTCCAAGAAAAATGGATTCTGTGTCAGAGTCTGAGCATCCTTGATTCGGATCACAATACTCAGCTTACTTTAGTGCGACGCCATCACTGTGCATGTCAACACAATTTCCATCTTGAAGTGGCATGGGCGCAACAGTCCAACTAAATCCAGCGACTGACTCGGATCGGTTGAGTGAGGAGTTGATCTTCATTCTCCTACTATTCCTTGACCGATGCTCGTACGGCTGGCATCAACTAATCCTAAGTCGTGTCTAAGCAGGGTCCCTTCACGACCAAGAAGGTCACATTTACTACACACTCAGGCTCGAGTATGAATTATGAAAAGGGCGATGCTGGCGATTGTCTGGGCCGTCGAGGCAGAACGGATATCCGACTGCGAAGAACTGTTGTACTCGACAATATGCGCTAATTCATGCTCTTTCATATAAACACCGGTGCTCCTTTATCAACACAAAGGCAACTATTCCTCGTGTCAAACTCATGCTCCCCGTGTGCTGACGCATTGCGATTCTCTCCCAGAGCTCATACATCGTGGCCATGCCATCCTCTGCTCTGCTGCTGGCGCGAGACAACCTGCAGCTGTCAATATATCTGAATGGTAAGTTTGTTCTACAAGTAGGCTTCACCGTTCGGGAATTGGTAATCCAGGTTGGGCATAGTGATCACCCTTACTATGGTTATATATGATTACGGTGAGGGGAAAGGATAGTCATTATTCCCGTACAACAAACTGAGCTCAACATCGCCAGTCCTTACGCTTTCAACCGAGGTACGATACCACAAACCCTCAGTGGCATGCAGAACTCCGACGCTTTCCTCATTGATGATCCATGCAGATAGGTTACATTTGGGTAAGCAGATAGTTCATCACAATGTCGTGTCCTTGATAAGATCGTAGAGCTAACGATGGGGTTGGGTGTCAACATTGTTCATCCTCGTGTGTACCAAACTGGAGCACTCGGTAATGTCTTGCGGCAGTCTGAGATTTATTATTAGGTTCGATATGCTGGGCCTTGTAATCTCATGTAAGTCTGCTTGTCATATGATACATGATATGGAACACTAATTCCAAGTGGCATCAGAATCAGCACCATCAGTACGTTCAGCGCTTTCAAGGGATAAACGGACTGTAACCGTGTTTCAAGCTGCAAGTAGCTTTCCATCTGGCCCCACAATGGTATTTTTCATGTACTAATACTTGACTGACGAACCAACTCCAATGCTTCCTCATAGACGTACGTATTTGTCCTACACTTATTTTCAGCTCTTACCAGTATAACTGATATCATGAAACAGTTGTAAGCGTACTCGATGACTTGAGATTCCCTTCCCATTCATGGAAGCTTTCAAGGCAAAATACTATACATCATTTACGAATGGGTATTTTTCCTCCTTTATTCCGGAGCTGAAGGTAGGTTATTCAACTGTTAATCACTCTCTGTGGAACTCATGACGATGAAAAGTGGCGATGATCCTTCGTATATGGGCAATGTATAGTCGCTCGAGGTTAATCCTCATCATGATCCTCACATCGCTTTCTCTGGAATCCATCGCTGCCATAGTTAATTTCGCGCTCCATAGCAATCTGAAGGATATCCCAGGTATGTATGTATGCTGAGCAAAGGCCCGTGGCACTGATCCGAAATCCAATCCATCTGTCCTGAATCAAGAGGGATTTATCCAAATACAGGACTATTCATTTCACACTTCTGAGTATACTTCACAGACGTATGTGTCCCTGATAACAACACTAACCTTAGCACTCTGGCATGCCACATTCATGTGCACGCTCGCCCTTTTCCAGTTTGCGAAACAGTCACTTCGCATGCATCACGCGACGAAAGAGTGGCGAATCGATCGATACATGAATTTGTTGGTCAAACAAGGGGTCGTCTACTTTGTTGCGTACGTCTCCGCCTTTTTTCCTTTCCCTCCATCTTGCAAACAAACGATTTACGGGTTGAGCTGACTCTCTTCCCCCTTCGCAGGCTCGTGTTGTTGTGCCTCCTCGACCTGTTGTATGCACTGGGAAAGGGCCCGGAAGGTTGGGAAAGGATCGTGTTGGGCGTACTGCAAAGTGTGCCATTTTACACAATGACCCCTCGATTCATCCTGAACATACGAGAACTCTATGCACGCGACTTTCGGCGGGGCGGTGGGCAAACGATCGACACCGAGTCCAGGGTGTCGAAATTATTTCATTACGCTGCTGGTCGAATAACGACGTTCACAGAAGGTGTACAAGATGTAGAGGAGATACCGACGGGGGCTGAGATCGCTCATTCGGTGTAGGTGGATGAGGCGTAGCGTCTCGAACCCACGGTGTATCCTATGGACTCCGCGACCACGCTTGCGTGACCAATGCTTCAGATCGTTCTGCGAAGACACGGGGATCTTGCAGGTAAGCATGTCTCTGCAAGCGTATATTCTAGAAAATATGACAAACTATCCCCTAGGACAATACCATATGTCAACCTAGTTATTCTTATTATATATTTACAGTTCGAACATATTGATACATTATATCCTCTTCCCTCCGAAGATAAAATTACCACCTACTGCGCTCGAGTCAAAATACATTTACGACATCAGCACCTACCGTGCCACGTTCCAGGCATGTATGAGCGAATCAGAGCCACTGGCCAGCCAGCCCATATTTCTTTCGTAGATGCACGGATTGATGGCCCACACGGAACAGTGCCATTGGCCATTAGTTCGTGCAATCGGGTATGCAGGGATACTCGATGACCACTACTAGTGCGCGTCGCTCCGCGGACAGGATCATTGTCAGCTCTGTGACAGCCTGAGGACAGTGTAACACACGGCAACCCTCGATGGACGAACATCAGTCATCAACTTGAACCGGCCGATTACTCCAAGAAACGTTGACAACAGCGACTCGGTCATTTCTAGGTTACGTATCCCATCTTTCTGGGAAAGTACCGGGCCCGTCCATGAATCTACCCACTGATCGACATTCCAAGTTCTCAACACCGGGAAACCAGGTGTCCACACCCATCCCTGTCCCAATTCGGAAATGTGCGAAGCTGTGGCCATCGAGCAGCAGCCCCCAGCGAACAAAGTTAACAGATATCCGAGCCTTCCGAGGCGTCGCGGAATGATCGCAACTGGAATTCGACACTGGCAAGTATTGGTTTCCGCTCTCCAAAAAGAATGCCGATCTTTCGTTTTATGTAACAGTTGGCTGAGTGCGATGATACGGCCATCTTCCCATCCGCACTAACTTTGCCAATTCTCCGTTGGCGTATACCCGTCTAAATCATGACATTATCTCCTTCGCAGTTGACTCAGACTAGCCTTCAACAGAAAGTCTATCTAAACGGTGCGCTCATTCTAGCCTTCACCGCTCGGAGATGGATAACATCAGCTTATCATAGTTATCATCCTTACTGCTGTTTCATACGATTATGGTGAGGGACACTACCATTCCGATATAACATGCTAAGTTCAGCCGCAGCCCTTACATTTTCAAGAGAAGTGAGTTACTGTGCACTCCTTGAGAGCGTGCACGCCGCTTTTCTCATTGTTTACCATGTAGGTAGATTACATTTGGGTAAGCAGGTAATAGCTGTTCGTCAAGTGATGTGTTCCTGACAGGTTCGCAGAACCAGCACTGGACCTGGGTGACAATGTTGTTCGTCCTCGTAAGCCCAAACTATTGAGCATTCTGTAACGTCCTGCAATAAATTGAGCTATCAGGTTCGATATGTAGGACCCAGCAGTCTCATGTAGGTTCCCTGTTATAGGATACGAGTGCGAAATACTGATTTCAACTGGGCCATCAGAATTACTACATTTCGTACGTCCAACGCCTAAAATACAGGACATACAAAAAATGATTTTGCTCCAAGTCGCAAGCAGCTCTGCGCCTGCCCTCCCTACAGAGGTGTGTTCTGTATGACACTGTCGACTGCTAATAAGGGGGTCGATATGTGTATTGACAGACGTACGTTTGATTCAACCCTCGCTCTCGGTGGCTGCCAGCGTAACTGATGCTAACGAGACAGCTGTGAGTGCATTCGTTCGCAGGCCTACATTTAATTCATGGGTGCCTGCAAGGCAAAATACTATGGATTGTTTATGAATGGGTATTCTTTCTCTTTTTTTCCGCAGCTGAAGGTAGGTCATTCTTGTAGTCGCTTTCCAGATCTCGTGATGATGAAAAGTCGCAATGATGCTTCGCATATGGGCGATGTATGGTCGCTCGAGGTTGATCCTCATCACGCTTCTTGTGTCGTTCGTTCTGGAAGTCATCGCAGTCACTGCCACTTTTGCTACGCATAGCGACCCAAAAACACTCTCAGGTAATGGATGTGCTGGACAAAGAAGCGTGTTGATTGACCAGCCTTATCTCTGCTGAATATAGTGGGATTCATACAAATACTGGACTATTCACTTTGCGCGGCAGGGGACACTAGCAACACAGGGACACAAACCTACCAGTTCATCGCTCTAGCCTTGGCAATCGTGCATGCCGGATTGATATGCATGCTCGCTCTCATCCAGTTCTTGATTCAGTCGATTCGAATGTATCGTGCGACGAATGAATGGCGGCTCAATCGATACATGGAGTTGCTTGTCAAACAAGGGATCATCTATTTTGTTGCGTACGTCTCTTCTCGTCGTTCATTTGAGAGCTAATCATGACATCACTTTACAGAGCTTTCATTCTGTACCTTCTCGGCTTGTTGTATGCTTTAGGACAAGGTCCAGGAGGGTGGGGAATGTCGGCGTTGGGCATATTGGAAAGTATGCCCATATACACATTGACGCCTCGATTCATCCTGAACCTACGGGAGCTATATACACGGGGCTCACGGGAACATGGTGGGGCGATTGACACTGGTTTCGGCTTGTCGACCCTCCCCGAACACGTCACTGGCGAGATGACGAGGATTGAGTTCACGGAGGGTCTAGAAGACATTGAGGAAATACAGACAACAGCTAGGACGGCTCGGACACTGTAGAAGGGTGAGGTTTACTGTATCGAAACCACATTGTTTTTCGGTCAGCTCCACATGCATGTCTCTGGCACGTACTTGATCCTAGAGAGCTATCGGCGAGGAGGATAATTGCAGACGACACATACCGGCAGTGAAAAGGCACCTGAGGACTTGCGGAGTTCCAAAGGTGTTCGTCCAGTTCAAGCGCCGATTGAAATTTCCTACCCGTAAACTCGCGAAGACGCGACCGAAAAGAGCACCATGAGTCTTTCTTCCTTTTTTTCGTCATTCCTGACCGTCGTCCACGCGGACGCGGAGGAGGAGGAGGCGGTCGTAGAGGCCACACAAGTTCAAGAAGCTGAACAACCTGCAGAGGAGGAACCGGAGGAGCCAGAAGACGTCAGTGGAACCTGCAATGATGTGGTCCGTTTTGCGTGCTCACGCTTGTCTTCGTCAGCTCCACCCCATACTCCGCGAGGAATGCAAAAGTACAGCCAAATGCGCACCTCTGACGAGACACTTTGAGCACTGTCAAGAGAAGATTGCTGCAGGGGAAGGTTACAAGGGCGAGGACTGCGTAGAGGAACTGTAAGTCGTCCTGTGTATTTTCCGCGCTATGGGCTCACTGGTGCTTCTGACAGATGTATGTTTTCGTCTTCTTTTCTTTAAATCACACTGACATGACTGCGATTGCACTTCGTCCACCCAAGTCCAGTACGTGTTTTACGGACGCACCATGTGCTCGAATTCTAATCTCCACACATATAGCATGATGCATTGTGTAGACGTATGTTGTATTGATCTGACTATTTATGCGGTGGTTTCATATCCTGTTCAGGCTTGTGCAGGACCAAATCTATTCTCCAAGTTGAAGTAGGTGCACACTAATTACCTTGTTAAGCTAGGTGTGAATACTTCTTTATGCGCAAGTCTCGGGATCCTAACCCCGTTCACAGACTAGATCTCCTCGTCCGAGGATGGAATGTATCTTTGTTTCATCCTTCCATGTCGTGATGCTTTCGAAGCACATGAGCAACAAGATTGCCATTCGTGGTGGTTGATCATATTAATCGCCTCCCACATTCATGATATCTTGTTATTTGGTCGCGCACGCGAAGCTAGTTTGTGATGCAAAGCACTATGACCTCGGGCAACACTTTCTGATTGATGGGTTTGCTGCGTCAGCTTCCCATCAGCATGAACACGGCTTTTGCTTGCTCACCGAAACTTTTCGGGCTGCCAGCAGCGGCCTGTGCTGGGTTAACTTCACGAATGAGTCTTCTAGACGTGTAAGCATTTGTTTTTGTTCGAAACCAACTTTTGCCGCCGTGCTTCCCATTGGAAAATGGATTGATCATGGGCAACCTCTTCCGAAATTACGACAGCGTCATGTAGGACTCCATCTACTGTTCGTTCTTGACCGTGTCTGTACTGCTGTAAGTAGGTTAGCATACTCAACGAAAATTATAGAGTTATCAGAGCACGTGACGACCGTCAATCGTGTTGACGACTTCTGTCGTGCTCTACGCGGAGCGAGTCTCGCTCGAGAGGCATTCTTGACAGTGTCTGGTCAGTACCTTGATAAGTGCACTTCGCGGTGGCCAATTAATGGACATCTAATAGCTGGACAAATAAGAGTAGAAGGTCGCGCTGCTTCCGTATTGGCTGCAATTATGACGGAGACTGTGGAAGACAATGCTTCTCCAATGGCGGGACCTCCTCCTATCGCGATGCTGCTTCCAATGTTGCAGCATGCTGTCACCGGGCTTCGCCTTGGAATCCGTTTACTCGCCACCTTGGTTGCCCCGCTGGGCGTCCTCTGGTCCATCTTATACGCGTTGCTTTCCCCCATCATCATCGTGTTTAAACTCGCGCTCGATTTCGCGCTGTTCACACCGTTCTCTATCGTTCGCATGGTTGCAGTCACGTTGTATCCCGTCTACGTGTTTAGCGCCACCGCGTGCCTCCTTGGTGCAACAGTTGGGATCCTCGGCAATTATCTCTCCACCAGCATCCTGAATGCCCTCGCACGATCAACATACTTTTCCCGGCCCCCAAGTCCTCCTGCCGTTGCCATTGGCCCCAGTCCCCAAGTAGCGCTGCGCAAGCGGAAACGGAGGTCCGTACGAATGCAATAGCGGTTTCGTTCTGTTATGGGACATCTCCACCCTCTTTCCATGCACCCGAGAACGCGCGAATCACTTCCTTAAATGCATTTTATAGCTCGGGCGAGTGCGCTCCGCAGAACGCCACATCGTTCCATATTGTTGCACGATAATCCTTCAACCTTAGCCGTATAGTGGGTTCTTCTTGGCGGCATATGTGGTAACTGGGTATGTGGTAACTGGGTTTACATGCGTTCTTGAGGCAATGTACCTACCTTTACACTGTAATGAAGGGTGATTAAACGAGACCCCTAACATCACATGATGCCGATCTGACTCGGAATCATCCTTTCTTTGTCATGACTAACGATGAGTCCACCTTCACCGCGCCGTCAATGACTCGCTCCTGTAGCCCCATCTCCCACAAACAGGCAGGTAGTGATTCGCGGATAACCTATGTTTGATCCTCATTTTCAGGCCTCCGTCAGATCACAAAGGCAGTCACGGCTTTGAGTTCATCCCATACGGAATGCTCCGATGACTCTAAAATGAACTCACTCCAAGAATCTCTCGATGATTCTCGAACGGGAGACGACGATCTTTGCAGCAGGTTCGTCGGCGAGGTGGATCTCCCCGAAAGTGTGTGTTCCAACTCTGACCCAACGTGTCGTCGCTCACGTGGCCGCTTGGCAGGTGAGGAACCCTTACTAAAGCTGTCCAAGCGTAGATTCATACTATTCCCCATACAATACAACGAAGTACATTCATTGGCTGGCTATCCATTTCACATCTGACTGCGAGTCTTAGATATGGAAAATGTACAAGAAAGCGGAGGCGTGCTTTTGGACTGCAGAGGAGATAGACCTCTCCAACGACCTCCGTGACTGGAACCATTGTCTCAACGATAACGAACGCCACTTCATCTCGCGCGTCCTCGCCTTCTTTGCTGCCTCGGACGGGATCGTCAATGAGAACCTGGTCGAGCGTTTCTCGAACGAAGTCCAGGTCGCCGAAGCGCGCTCCTTTTATGGGTTTCAGATCATGATTGAGAACGTCCACTCGGAGACATACTCGCTTCTTATCGACACGTATATCAAGGACCCGGCCGAACGCGAGTATCTCTTTGACGCCATAGAGACCATCCCGTGTGTCAAGCAAAAGGCCGACTGGGCGCTCCGCTGGATCTCGGATAGGCGCGCAACGTTTTCCGAGCGTCTCGTAGCCTTTGCGGCCGTCGAAGGCATCTTCTTCTCCGGCTCGTTTGCGTCCATCTTTTGGCTCAAGAAAAGGGGGCTCATGCCCGGTCTCACGTTCTCCAACGAGCTCATCAGCCGCGACGAGGGGATGCACACGGACTTTGCGTGCTTGTTGTTTAGTCATCTCAGGCGGCGTTCGCACCCTGACGTCATCGAACGCATCGTCACCGAGGCCGTCAAGATTGAGCAGGAGTTTTTGACAGGCACGTTCCTAGACGCCCCCGGTTGGTATCGGGCTTGCTCACGACCCTATTCAGACGCGCTGCCGGTAGCTCTGATCGGCATGAATGCCCAACTCATGTGTCAGTACATCGAGTTCGTTGCCGATCGCCTCCTGGTCTCGCTAGGGAACCCCAAAGCGTACGGCGCCAAGAATCCCTTTGACTTTATGGACATGATCTCGCTCCAGGGGAAGACCAACTTTTTCGAGAAGCGCACGTCGGACTATGCCAAGGCCAACGTCAACTACAGGAACCCGTCCGCAGGCGCGCCGTCCAGACGCTTGTGAGTGACCGCGTTTTTTCCTGTGGACTTGTGTTGGCGGCTGACGGGCGTACCCTAGTTCACTAGACGAGGATTTCTGATCCCTACGCGCACGTCTATCTCATTTTCCGATATACATTATCTTAATATGGCTCCTGGACATTGGAGCATTCCTTCCTAGACACACTTATGTATCGTCGTGCTCTGCTATTTCTCGGACGCACGAATACCATACAGCGGACTGGTCTTAATGTTATTCAAACCTCACTTATCCATCATAAAAGCCTCTCCAGGCTACGAGTGGGCCTCGACGACTAATTGTTCTCGCTCAAACATCCTGAAATCTTGACTGGGTGGAGGCTCACAGGCGAACGATGAGGCCGACCAAGCCTGTTAATCCCTTACGACCAGGTACTGCGCATGTCGGGCAAGTTAGAGTAGGGAAATACCAAGAGGATGCATGTACACGTCACGAGAACGTAGGAAAAATGTGATGTATGCGTTGAGGTGCCATGTGCCATGATAGCATGATGGCACAACGCCCCCAAAACGATCGTTCCGCGGCGGTGACCGTGGGACACTCAACGCTCGGAAATGGCCTGCCCAACTTGATGGTACGCGAGATGGAGGCCCGCAACCAGATTTTCACCAGTCTAATGGGAGTTGTCTGCAGAGGTGATCCGACATCGCATGACGACCTTACCAGGAATTTGCGGGAGGTCGGAAACTCCAAGCGAACGGCCATCACCAAGTCGCCCCTTGATGAATTCCGTGACAGCATGGTCGTCGATCCCGATTAACCAAGCGCAGCGGATCGAGCAGTATCTCGCTCAGAAAAAGCTGGCTATTAGTGGAGGGGATGGCGTCTTCCTGATCATCCGAGTCATGCATCTTGGTCAAATGTTAACATGATATTCACGAAAGCGGTTGGGTGTGAAGTATCAGTCGGGCGGATACAGGTCGTCGTTGGACTCAACACATCTCTCTTACCTGGAGCGTAAATTTGGTCCCGACGATTCAGCTTCAAGACCCTCAAGGGTAGCGCGACCATATCAATGACCATCTCGTTCTCAGCGTTTGCGCGTGAAATCTGCCTCGGTCAGAATACGGCCCTTGGTGATTCACGTGGAGAACGTACGGTATTGTAAGACTTTTTTCTGATAACCGCAAGATCGACAAGTTGGAAGACCTGTCCACTACAGCTATTCTGTCGAAAAGGTAGATTCGTTCGACATTTTCCCGAGCGGACAGTAGATGTCCGGACTGATAGCCAAGTGTCATATTTGGGTTCCAAGCGGCGAACGAGGAGAGGATATATGGCAGAACTCCAGTTCCGCTGCCTGGTGAATGAGAACGTCAAATATCACCAAACGCTATCATGACGCATACCCATGTCAATTCTTCGCACTACGTCATCATTGGAAACATCTTCAAGATGCTGTGTCCAGAACGCGTGGTTCGACCTTGCACATACCAATACCCATAAGTCCGAAACAAGGAAAGAGATGCACACATGAGGAATTGCGAAGCGACAGGAAATCATGATCACGACTTTTGGCTTGCAGGAGAATAAATCCGGCTGTCGGAAGAGCGAGAACGACGTTAAAGTCTAGGCAAAGCAACGCCTCCACTGGCATCAACCGCCTCATACCCACTAAATACAAGTCACAGCGATATCAAAGGATTCTGGTGCAAGGGAATTCATGACTCAGCTGATGGTAGGTCCTGAATCAAGATTGGCGTACCGACAGTCATAACTTGAAGTTGAAAAAGGGACATACCATGGTCGAAGATGCAAGCAACGCCTTGCGAGAGTCAGAGTATCAGGAAGTTGAGTGGACCGAGACACGCATGATTTTCAATTTGCGAGGTACACAGTCCGGTGACCAGAATGTGTGCGAGTCTGAGGGTGTATTCAAGTCGCCAATGGGACATAGACCGAAAAGTTCGGGATCACGTTTTCCATATTAGCAACTTCAGGTTTTACTAAACACCGAATCTGGGCACCACGGCTCCTAGACTTGCAGGCTCCACCCATCCTTGTTCGACTTGCGCCAGGATTATTCAGGGTTCGTAAACGCTCGAAGACAACAAAAGCACAGACCTAGATAACTCTGGGTCCAGGAATACCCACAGATCCGAGTTATGATGTGGGTTGCAAGACAGTGGAATAACGTTATCGCCTGAATTTGCGTTTGACAGCTTTCTCCGCCGATTCACGGGCTGTGATTGGTGGATTGATACCAAAAATGCACCAGCCCCATTTACTTCGGTTGAGTAGAAACCAGTCCGAGTCTCTGTAGGGGCCCTGTCAGAGTCATTAATATCATCCTGATCAGACGGCATGCACTTATAGGAAGTCTCGGTGCGTGTCCCTCAGAATCAACTCGGAGGTTCCCATGTATTTTTCATCCTCAGGATACGGCGCGATATTACGTATGCGTTCAACAGTTGAGTGCAGGTGCCGCCGATTCGCCTCAGGATTGTGTCGGCAACCGCTAGAAAATATTTTTACTGTGTAATAACACGACCATGTTCGGCGCGGCGACGGCGCCAAGAAGCTCCAAGTCGTCCAGAGCAAATTTCAGACCGTCGTATGTACGTGATAAATTTATACTAGAACATATCCCAGTTGGGATATTGTTGCCGAGCTGGAGTCGCTCTCCAGGTATAAAGAGGGGGGCAAGCGACCTCATCCAGCAGGTCAATCACCCACATTCCTCGTCTATTTTCTTCAGCACACTTTCTACTCGTTATTCGTTGCCATGTTCGCTCGTGTCTTTGCTTTGCTCCCTCTTGCTCTCCTCGTCTCTGCTAACGCGCATCTCAACGCGCGCGATCAGTGTATCACTGCTGGCGGTAGCCAGTGCTGCATGGCCAACCAGGAGGTATATTCATTCTCCACTCTTTCGACTGGTTCTCCTGACGTGTTTTCTGTTGCTGCGGTAGTCGGGTTCCCCTGGGGCAAAGGATCTCCTCGAGGCACTTAAGAACACGATCGGCGTCGTTGCTGATGTTAATGCATACGTCGGCTTGGCCTGTAGCCCTATTGTTGGCACTGGCGCCAACTGCGTGCAACAGCCCCTCTGCTGCAAGAACAATTACTTTGTATGTCATCCTTGACACGTTATCGTTAACACGGGTTCTAACGGAATTATAGCACGGTCTAGTCACCGTTGGTTGCACGCCTATTTCCGTCGAAGCTTGAACGAATCTGGTAGTTGTGTGGAATGGTTCACCTCATGGTTGATCATCTCGAAAAATTCGTATCTGTTTCCTCACCTAATTGAAGTGATTTTTTTTCGGACCGAGGAAAATGTCCCTGATTGAGTTGAATAGTCCAAGGCGTCTGTCTGCCGGTGGGATGTGATGCCATAATGTCGGTATTCAAAGCTCTGCACATTTAGGAGGCGTCCTTGAGGATATAGATTTCATGGTCTCCACTTCGTCCCTAATGATTGGTAAAGCTTCTTATCCGCTACCGTCCCCCGATTCATTAGCCACCATCTGAGTCCTGCGCTAGACAAACACTGATGTCTGGTACAAGCGGAGACGATATTGCAGTGGTGTTGTGCGCCCGGCAAAGAATATGGTCTTTCAAGCGCCCCGAAAATTGGGAATATTCACTTACTTTTTGAAAGACAAAACTGGTGGTGCTACCACTGCGGACTTGTCTCAGACTACGACCCTAAACAAATCGTGTAGCGGAGTGGAATAAAAGGGCAAGGTGTTCTTCCAGGACCATAAGATACCAAATGAAGTGGTGTATAAGTGCGTTACTACGACGGGAAACCTGCACATACGGTGCCGCAGTTATCGACGGCGTCTTGGGCCCCCTTTCAAGCTATCCTGGTTCCGCAGCCGCAACTTTGCGGTTGATGTGACTGACAAAACTCTCGAACACAACCCGGTCACTCCCCTCAACCCACTGATACGCGAGATGGAGACCCACAGTGGGTTGCTTGTCGCCAGTCCGATGAGCGCCGTCCGCGCAAGTGATCCGACACCTTACGATGACGTCTTGTGCCTGGGAAGATGCTCGGGACACCAAAGGTCCTGTTTTCTTCCGTCGCGCGGACCGAGTCCAGGTCACTTCCGTCGCCGTGACAAGAACGGACGAAATGTCAGTCTGGTCAGTATGTTCCGAGCTGATATGGACACCTTCGACGTCTCCTAGCACTCGGAGCAGCGTAGTGTAGAGCAGTGCCAGAGACTGGACGTTCGGCACTCGTTGGTAGAGCGTCGTACGGCTTGGCATGACAGTTTGCAGTGTCGGATTAGTTATTCGCGCCAGGGACTGCAACATGGCACGTTAGAGATGATTCAGAATAGTGAACCATGTACGCGCATCAGGAAGGCGGAGAGTTCCGAAGCTCCAAGCAATTGCCCATCGCCGGGTTTGCCCTTGAACAAATTCCGTGATACCATAGTTGTCGATCTTTATTTCGTGCAGGATTAGTCAAGCTCAGCGAGCGAAGACAAATCATACTTGATGCTCGCGCAAAAGAGTAACTATCAATGGAAGGGACGACATCTTGCCAAGCATCGAGGTATACCACCTTGATCCAATGTTAGCATGGAACCATGTCGAATGCCCTTCCATAAAAAAAAAAGCCGACCTGCAGTGTAATTTATGATGCAGACTTTCGGAGATCATGCGCGAGACAAATGAAACTTCGCCTCCCGGTGTCACTATCTCGTTCTCAGCGCCAGTGCACACCTTCAACAAAGGGTCATTGAGAGTTCTCAAGATCACAACACGATTGTTACTGCGCTTGGTCCGTATTCCTTTGCTTCGGTCGATTGAGCAACTTCTTCCATACTGGCGTAGAAGGGAGGGTTGCACATTGTAAAATGAAACCTGAATTTATCAGAACGCAGAAGTTCGTAATTTATGTGAAAGGCATACGGCACAGCAAGAGTTCCTTCTAATGGCTGTAAAATCGACTGGCTGGATGATGTATCCGTTATGGCTATTCTGTCGGAAAGGCTGTTTTGCTCGACATTTTTCCGGGCCCATGATAAGGATTCCTTGTCTGTATCTGGAAAAGACGAATCTAAGCTGGCGGAACGAGAGCAGGAAACACATACCGGTGGCAACAAAGTACCATTTGGGTTCCAAGCGACAAGCCAGCAGAGGATATATGGCGGAGGCACCGGTTCCACTGGTTTGTGAATGAGAACGTCAAATGTCACTAAATACTTAATGTCGCACATGTCTATCCCCAGTACGACCTCATCATCGGAAATGAATGTCTTCAAGACGTCCTGAACCCAAAGCACATAGTTCAACCTCGGTCACATCAGTATATATTCTTCGCCCATCGGTTCTAAAGAAGACATACCGGTTCGGCACCTGGAAAGAGATGTGAAATAATAATTGCTGGTATACGTCAGCATCTCGAGACGGTGGCCTTACAGGAGGACAAAGTCGATTGTCGGGAAGCGCGAGACTGACGCTAAAGTCTAGGTAAAGTAATGCCTCTGTCAACCGTCTCAGATTCACTTAGCCAAGTATCGGGGAGTCATGGGTTCATATCCTCTGACCTTTGTGCAAGGCCGTTCTTGAAATCGATGGTGGGCCCTGTGTGCGTCAAGAACACACTGCAGTCATAATTCTGGAGTTATTCTTGATGGCAAAAGAGAGAACACACTGTGGTCTAAGCGGTGGATAGCGCCTCGCGAGCGATAGAAAGTCGGGGGGACTGGCATAAGCATTGCGAGCATGCATCACGAACTTGAAGGACTCGGATTGGCCCAAAAAGGAGGCCGCAAAACTTACGAATTGGCAGCATTATGTAACACTCGGCCTTTGCTGAAGTTCATCAAGACACAACGGCTCGGGAGGCTGGATCCGCTGGAATCGCCCTCTTGATCATGGTCATCATGGAACAATGTGGCTATATGACGCGCTTGTAAAGTTGGTCGTCATACCTCCACAGGAAAACACCAGCATGTATGCTTTTCATCAATGCTAGTGGCCAGGAGAGGCCTAGGTTATTTTTTCACAACACAATTCCGAATTCAGGTATGAAAATCAGAATGGCAGATCAAGGGGATGGGTATCACTGGTTCACAAGGCCTCTAAAATGTGGGTGCGTGTGTCAGCAACACGCTATGTCCCAACTCCTGTCGTAAGTGGGACTTTGGCATTCCACAGAAAGACCTGATGGGATTTCTATTGTGCCGTATCCCTGCTTCCTGCAGAATCCGTATGTCCAAGACACTCGAATTCTACGATGTCGATTCCAAAACCTGAAAAATAACATTTTTCTGACAGTTCTAGCACTGTCGTGGATGTGCTGGTGGGGAATGCTAGCCAAGCTCGCCTCTCTCCCACCTCCCTTACCGTCGACATGCTTTCGGAAGTGAGCTACCCCTTAGATCCCAACAATGCGGTCCTCGACTTTGATGACCTCCACATCGCCCGCGAATTCGAGTTCGCCCGCATGACTACCCACATCTGACCATCCGATGACAAACCCGACACGGGCCTGACGTCTGCTCCGCGATTGTGACCGCCAAGGTGAACCCGAGCCCCACCCTATCAATCAGCATGAACCTCGTTCACCCTGGGCACGTCGACTCGCTTGAACCCGACCCCAACCCACCACTACCTGATCCAAACCCGGTGTCTCTGCCAAACAACCTGCCAGTGGCGCTCCAGGGATGTCTCCCCCAAAGGGGTGTTATAACCTCGATTTAGACGACAGCCACTGGATCCCACCTTGGATGCCAGCGCTTTCCGCGGACCAACCACTGCTCACGACGTCCGTGATTGGTAATTCATCCCCAAAACAAACGACGGCACCGGAACCGACACTTCCACCCGCGAACTTCCCCGACCACGTCGCGACCAAATCCGGCAAGGAGTACGTGTCCCCGCCAGTGCACCGACCCATCCGCGACCTAACCGGCCTTGACCTGCCTCACACAACCATCCATCGAAGACCCCTACGCAAAGCCATCCAAATTGTGTTCCCAACCGTCCTCTAGCCCCGTGTTGAGCACTCCCACTACGACATACGCTAGGCCTCCCAAGGGCGGAATCCTGCCCACCTCGCGCGCTCAGCACGCCAAGAAAGTGGTGAACGTAGAACACTACATGAGGTGGACAGAAGTGAACGGCATGTGAAATAAGAATTCGATTGGCGTTCTGATCACTCACCAGAAGTGCCAAACGAGAGTTCGGGGTGAAGGGGTCAATCACAGACAGGCAGGCCACAGCGCAAGATCGCCCTAATCGAAAGCTACCACTGATCAGGCAACCACCTGAGCGTATTTATCGTCGTACGCCGCACGCGTCGCGTCGTAATGACATGACACAGATACTGCGCGTCAATATCCGGCTTTACAACCACTTCATAATTATAAACATTGTCGCCAAGGCTCCGGATGGATTGTCCGCCTCTCCATGAACCTGCGCAGCGCGGATGTTTTGGGGATAAACATAACTGTTTTTTTTTGCGATGTCCATCGTGATCAGGATGGCCAGAATGCTACGTGTCAGTCAAAACGATTAAGCGAGTACGCTGTAGTCCTTCCCCCCTAACATACGATTCCGGACGCGAATAGCTGCTGGAATCGTAGTAGGGAGGGTATATTCGATCTTGAAGGAGGTAAGAGCACAGCTCCGATCAGAGATTCAAAGAAGCAAGGGGAACTTCTAAGAATGCTATGCCTTCACCGATTCTCGATCGAGTGTCGTGGTCGCATAATGGTTGATGAGCCTTTGACAGTAATTCGTCAGTTCCCACAGGGTAGGAAATTCACCGATGATGGAATTGTTGCTACCATCGGCGCGCGAGGCAATGTCAGCCCTGTTGGTGCACTCCGAGTCCGAGTCAGCGTAACTCAAGTTCGAGCGGGATGACTAACCAGATGCTTGCATTAGTCCGAGCCAGGCAGTATGTCTTTGCGGAAAGCCGGACGATCGCCCTCCTGTGCACCGTTGAAGCTAAGTTTGTCTTCACCCTGCCAGTGAGGGCTGTTTTTTTTTTGAGTTCGATGTCCCACACTGGCACGTCTGCTCACCCATCAATCCCCCAGACGATTTATATGCCATCCTTGACACAGAAGTGGTCTGTATGGCGATTTTTGTTTATCTCGCCACCTCTTCACCGCCTGCAAGTGGCCAATGTCGAATCTTGTGACTACATCAGGGTCGACTGTGACTAGTGCGGAAAGTTGGAACCAACCAGTTTCCGAGCCGAAGCACTATTGTGGGGTCTCGTCAGATCGTCAACATCGTTACAATCCCCCATCAAAGCGGCTACGTACCAACTTCTGTCGATATCCCCCGAGTGGGAAATTGAACAAGGTCTTTTGGTGGAAGGAAAGTGGCTCGGTATGTTCATTATCGCGCGCTTTCCTCTCATCATACCAACTTTCACCCTGGCGCCTCGTGCCTGGGACGGCGTTTGTTCTTGTTTGGACCTGTGAGCATCAATCCCTTGAACCTATCTCTCGACATCTTTGTATTCTAGATGCCTGCTCTTCATACGTGACGCCATGAATCCATGCATGTCACCCAATCTCAACCGCTTGAATTTGAACCACGACTCATTGTACCCAGTACAAGTGCAAGTTAGTTGCTCTTGAGTACTTTCATAGTCTCACTTCCGAATGTTTCAGATATATTTAAACACTTCCCTAGTCTTCGTATCGTTGCGTGGGATCACTATGCATCGTTGAGTGGTCTTATTAATAATAAACCATGGTCCTCATCAGATCACGGTGGCCACCGCTTCGTCCGATCATGCTACAAAGTCCTTCGTGTGGATGGTGCATATTCCAGTCCACGAGGACAAAGCGGGATTATAGCCTTATCAGTGCAACTCTTGCATCGACAGATTCTGTGCTAGGGACACAAGGCTTATTGGAATCGGATCTTTAATCAAGTCAACTCTTCTTGCCTGCGATATGATCGCGTGCCCGCAGAGTGGTGCGCTATTCATGGTCAAACATTGACCATTGATTGTCTGTGGTCATCTATTCCAGTCTTGACGCTACAATGGCCCAGGCCCGGGAATTTCGGAAATGTTCGGTGATGGTATCAAAGCATCAACACTGTCCACTATCATCGAGTTGTTCCGGAGTTTGGTAATCGTAGGGTTACTCGCACTCATGTGAGCGTTTTAGTAGCATCTTCGTTCCCGGGCAGGAGATTAATTTCTGTTGTGGTGGAGAAACGGATCGATCTCGATAGTAAAACATTGTCAATATCTCGTACATACATTCTACATACATATACGTCGTTGTCATATCAGCCCGAATATCCTACAGTAGCAATATCCAGAACAATATCCGATTCAGTTTCGAAACACGATCTTTGCATGGGGATATGGATAGGGAAAGGGGCCAAAAGAACAACTCTTTCGGAGCATTGTTTCGTCCTCCAATTTCAAGTCGTACGTCATGACAGCGTGTGCTAACATCGTTTTCAAATTGTGTGAAGCGAAGAAACGGCCTGGGCTGCACATGGATCAGAAATTGATTATCGACACACAAAAAAGGATGTCACGGTACCAGGCATGTTTACGAAGTCCGAAAACTAAATGCTCGATCGAAGCTGAGGAAAATAAATATTTCAAATCCACTCCTCTTTCCTCACACATCTCGACGAATCAGAATGGTTGGAAGGAATCCAGGTTTTCCTATCGCGGTGCAGACAAAGTGTGGGGGCAGCAACCAACGTTCTCTTTGGTATGAAAGTCCCGTCCGAAAATGTAGTCTTTTAGGGCCTTGCTCGAAAGGGTCATTGGTGAATAGAAAAACGATAAGTTATATATGAACCACTGCAAGCACGAACCCCACTAGCAATCAACCCTTCCACGCGTTGGCACTCTTTGAGGAAGCTTTCAACCTTCCGCACTTCCCCTGATGCTTCCTTGGTCAACCCATCCTCTTCTCAACCTCTTCACCCAGGGGTTGTATGCACCGAGGATATGCTGCAGGGTAAAACAATATCTGGATTAAGGCCTGTAGCGCAAGACGGGTTATATTACTCTAGGATGAACGACGATTGCATAGATTCAGACGTACATTGGTAACCGTCGGGAGAACAACCCGAAAAATGATCATCCATTAAAATGAATCTATGTCTGTGCTTACCTGGACAGCTGCGAAGTTGATAACTAGAAGCTGGTTAGCCAATAGCTTGACAGACCTCTGCCTGCTTCACCAACCAGGACAAAAGGTCATCCTGGCATATATATTACCATGAGCATCACGACTTCGGGAATGAGGTCGACGAATAGACTTGTCAATCCACTCCGTCCCATACTCATATATGCATTTCTGACGCTCTTCAATTATCGGACCAAGAAGTTTCGCACCATGCGGGGTACCTTCGCGACCAAATGGACAGCCCATCTGTTATCAGCGTTATAATGTATGCGGGTGAAATGTACATGCCACTGACTTACGTTCTCATGAATTCAGGGATATAACTGAGTATGGCACCACCATAGAGTAGAGGCTATCCCCAATGCTAACAGGGGACGCTGGATGGCGTGCGTGCCTGTAAAGGATGTGCGACGGCGATAGTCCTGTGTGAAATACGTGGAGGTTAGGAGGACGAGGCTCATCATGATGTGTCAGTGGTATTTAATGACCACGGAGATACTCAGTGGTGGCGACGGCGACAGCCTGATGGGGATGCAGGAATGGTGGAGGTGGATGTGTGCCCATGCATTCAAGTTAGTAAGTATTGAAGTCAGATTTCTCTCGTCGCCGTTTTCGTGTCATGCTCCAAGTTGTTGGACATTGTAGGCAGCGTAGTCTTGACAACAGTCACGTCAGCGTCTCGTAGTCTCCTCGTGCAGTTTTCTCCTTTCTTCCCTCAGTTCGTTGCATCGGACAACAGTCGAGGTACGTTATACATCTTGGCCATATGATAAATGCCCAGTCACGTACCTGTAGACATAGCTTTGTCACAGTTATGAGCCCTGAACCGACCTAATAATTAGCATCCGCTCATAATCGATGCACCTAGGGCTTCTAGGCCTCATCTGGGGGTCGCAGATGGGGCTTACTGTTACACTTCATGGGATAGTTGTCACGGTGCGTGATACTGTTCAGGACATTGTCTGCGACCTTTCAAGTTTTGCTTGACAGATGCGAGTTCCGTGCCCCTGAACCCTGACTCGGTCACATGTGTTCCCAGGAATCCCGGTAGAATCATTAGCAAGGGGGGACAATTGGTCGATTCACGGGTTGTAATGTCTAACATATAAGGTATAGCATCCCTATGGACACAAATTGTATAAAAAAAAACGGCTGATTGGGCTGTGCCATTTCTCACTGAGGCCTTGGCCCCCTTCGGAGTCAGGAACAAAGTCGAATGCACTGTCGACCGGAGCAGCTCCGCCGATTCCGACTACGCAAGCAGGGGCTCGATCATCTTTGTGCAAACCACTCCCCCGCTACTGTGGGAGTGGGTGGCTGGACGACAGCACAGTCCTTGATCGAATCAAGGCATATTTGTGAGTTCTTTTCTTGGTCGAAACACTTGTTAGTGACTGCCGGCCTAAGGGCATCAGGCTCATTTCGAACACTTGCGATCCGAACGGAGTAAAGTCTTGTGACACCGTTCTAAATATTGCAGCCACATTTCACCCGATGAACGGGACGACTCACTTATAAAGACCCTGAGGACATGGGATAAGTCCCATCCAGCAATGGCTGAGAGGGCGAGGGAACCCACGCACATTTGGCTTGTCGTTGGAGGCTCCAGGGCAGGTGTCTATCAAAGATGGTAGTAATGTCCTATCCCGCTCCCGTTCTACTGACTGATTGACCCCTTGCCTCAGCCCGCAAATTCGATGTGGACGGGCTTCACCATCGTTGCCACTGGCTATTCAGTGCGTCTCAGTCGCCGAAGCAAGGCGCATCCACACCACACTGCTCCCAATCGTCAACTCACTGCCTGCTGATGCCAGTTGGGATGAAATTTTACCTGCCTTTGATCAGTCAACTGCGGTGCATAACCTCTTTTCTCCTGGTGCTCAAGACTTCTTTGCAGTTACCGTTGGTGCACCCCCAGGGATCCATAGAACGAGGTGAGTGAACGCATCCATTCCACGAATAATCAATAGGTCTGATCGAAGTTGCCAGAGCGAGTGCGGTCGCTTCGGAAGGGTCGTTCGGCAGTCCACGCTGGATACATACACGTTCGTTTTGGGAGGCTCTTGCATTTCTCATCGTCAAAGGCGTCGATGCTCGCATGCCACCGATAGTCACATCTGCTGAACTTGAAAACGGTGCGTCTTTTGGCCTCGTTAGCCCTGATGGAAGACATGTGTAATCTTGACATCGACAGAGAGTAATGATATTGATTTGTTGCGAGACGCGTTTAGAACCTCTGTTTATGTGAGCGCACCAGCCTCACCAGTTCGTCGAAGCCCTCCCAAGAATGCAGTGGGGGGTCGGGTGCCTTTGGAAACAGCTGAGGATTCGCGAACCAGTAGGCATATAGACGAATCCGTCCCTCCACTTGCTTCTGACGTTTAGGACTTGCTTCAGGGTCCAAGGCTCCAAGTCCTCGCACAGTAACACAATCCACACAAGATCCTGCATCTCGTCGTCTTATCCATGTCCGTCTTCGGACGGAGGCAACGTACCTGATAGGATAGTTGTCAGGCACACATTCCTTGCATATATCTCGTAAAGTGGGAATGGTGATATACCCATTTGGTCACACCGCAATGCACGGTCGGGTTTGCATTGTGGTCGCATCGCCGCGTCTCAGTTGAATGGCACCGCAGCATCAGCGTTCGAGCTAAAAACAGAACATGTACTTTGCATCCTAGGTCTGGTCGGCATAGGCGACTATAATTTGGCATGCGTGCTACACATCACGCGCCAGCGTTCTTCCGTTTCGCCCCACTGTGCCAAAGGCGACTGACGCTGCCCATGCCATGCCTCCGCCATTGACTTGTGAAAATAGTTCAGCTCCTCCGGACCGACCTGAACAGGTCCAGAGCCAGATTCGGAGACATGTTGGAGAAAATAGCAGCGACCGACATCCCGAGACGACTGGGCCACACTATTGGCAAACGGCAGGCGAACTTCTTCGTACAGCTTCAATGCATCAGTCATGTTCCTTTGATGTGTTAACCCGTGTGTCAACAAGCGGCCCAACACGAATGCATCCTGCCAACCTAGTAGTTCATCACAGATCTAGGGGAGACAGAGGTACCAACCTCCATTGCCTGTCCGGCCCCTGCTGCAAGGTGTGGCTCCATAGCGTGAGCCTGCATTCACCTTAATCACTGCGAGAGTTACAATATGGAAGGCATACCGCGTCTCCCAGGAGGACAACCTTTCCATCCACATAGTGGGGTAGTGGTCGAAGAGAATGGAGTGCCCACCTCGACGGTTTATGGACATACTGTGATAATCATCAGCAGATGCAGGAACAAGTCGTGAGGTCATCATAAGATACCTTTGCTAATGCTCTAACACGATCTTCCCAATCTTCGAATTGGGTTGAAACCTCCTTTTCAGAAACACTTTCCACCCAACGACCCCTGAACGGAGTTCCGAATGCATCATTGTCGTCAATGAACATGATCACATTGATGAACCGTCCCTGGGCGATGGGGTACGTTATAATATGCTGTACAATATGCCATAATCAGTTATGTAGAGTATGAAGCAACGTCCCTACCTTGTTCTTTCCAACATACTAGATACAGAAATAAGCATTCCCATGGAATGAAACCCCATGCGACTCACCAATGTCCGGCCTTTGACATCAGGGTACTCCTTTGGCAGTTTTGCAGTCGGGATCAAACTCCTATACACCAGGATACCTGTCCACAGAGGGTCGATACACTCCAGCAACCTTTTCATTGAATTATCATCTCGGGACAAGGAGGCAAGGTTCTGATACATTGCTCTGCGCGTTGCCGAGTGAATACCATCGGCACCCACCAATACATCTGCGACGGTGGTAGAACCATCTGAGAAAACTAGTATTATTTCCCCAGTTTTGGAATTGACGTTGTAGGATTCGAGCTTCTTCGAAGTGTGCACTTTGCACGATGCAGGAAGATGACGCAGAAGGAAATCCATTAGATCCTTTCTATGGAGAAACAATGTTTTCCCTGCAACGAAAGGTCAGACCATGGGTTGTACTAGCAAACGCACGACCTCGTGTCTCATACTAGAAGGCATCGAGAACCAGTGGAACCCGTCTGGTTGATCTGACTTTCTGACTTTCATACCTAAATCCAGACGAGAATTTTCAATGACCTAGAACGTGAATGAGAAGTGTACCAACTGGAGTTCTCCCACGACTGTTCGGTGTTCAGCCTGATGAGTCCTTCATACAATCCCATCTCTTTCATGATATCCATGGTCCTTGCGGAGACGCTGATTCCAGCACCAGCGGTGGTGATCACAGGTCCTGCTTCAAATACCTCAACCGGGAGTGTGCCATACTTGCCGATGACCACAGCAAGCATAAGCCCGCCTATTCCTCCACCACTACAACACGGTTAGCAGTTGATTTCGGCACGTATGTCTTGGACCAGAACATACCAGATGGATACACGGAATGCCGAATTCATAAATTAATTATGAAGTTGGCAGAAATTATGTTTAGAGCGTTTCTGTGGGATGGAAAGTGGTCAGAACCACGGCTAAAAACTGAACCACTCTTGTATTGATGATCTCGTCATTTGTACCCTGTCTGCAGCACAGCCACAGACCTCGGTCTTTGGATGAGCGGCACGGTACCACCTCGGAGGCTTGCCCGACCACAGCCCAACGTTCAGCTTGAATGTTTTCAACTTCTGTCTTTGCCGCACCCACCACCCTACCACAACATGCCCCATTGTGGCGTTTCCTCTTGCCATTGGTAGCACTTTTTCGAGGCGGTGATTGGTGGAAGGGTGCTGTTTCTTCGTGGGAAGAGACGGTCGCCACCGCCGCTGACCCTGTCACACACGCGTCAGCCGCGGCCGCTGACAGCGGACGGTCTCGAAGTTCGCCTTACTAAGAAATTGTCCAGCACGTACACTCCAACTGGAAGCCTCCGACGCACGCACCCATCGATGTCATCCATCGTCACCGTGCGTGCATGTTGCTCCCAATACCCCCGCCAGTCAGACCCAGTACCCACGTCGCGTCTCCCCCAGCAGCTCCATGACATTCCCTTCCCGCACCCTCTCCGACGCGATGCACCGTCGCCGACACCACTGTGCACCACGGCCCTTTCGCCTCCTTGATACATCCACGACGATGACGTGACGATCGCAACAATGCGACCACCACGACGTCGTCGTTGACGGCCCGCGCCCACTCTCCAACATGTCCCACCCTCCCTGATGCGTCAACGACGACGATGCGATGATCGCAACAGCGTAATCGTCCCGGCGTCATCATCGACGTCCCGCGCCTACACCCTCTCGGGGATGCCGACGCTGACGCCGCCGTGTACCCACCCCTACACGCTTCCTAATGCGTCGTCGTTGTCGACGTCCCGTGCACCCAGCTACTCTACTCCCACACCCTACCTGACGCGAAGACGGCGACAGCAGCAACGTCAAGGACGAGTGACTGCGTCGACTACAGCCACAACGACGACGGCGAAAATGGGTGACGGCGCCAGCCACGACAAGGACGAGGACGGGCAATGGCGCATTGGCAGGCCGTGACGACGACGATGGACGACGGGTGACGGGCGACGTGACAATGTTATTAACGTTGGGCAGAGACGGCGACACCGACGCTAATTGCATGCACTGGTCCACAGGGTTATCTGCGGGTAACCCCACCATCGGCACGGGCATGTGCATGGGTAAGCCCTCCGGTACTGGGGGTGTACTCATGATGCTCATCCCTAGAACTTGCATACTGTAACAATAGGAACTTTGTAAATACATTCCTAGGGATGCCGGGAGAGGCCTCATGTAGGATCTTGCAAGGCAGCCGTGGAGGCTCCAGTTGGAGTTTGTGAGCCGCCCGAGAGGTCCATGCGACGTTAGGAGGCACCAGTGCGCCTACCAAGCCAATTGATTTTAGACCTCTGGAGGCCTGGGACCTTACAGGTCAATAATTTCTGACATGGTAAACCGACCATTTTAGGTCCCTATTGGTACCGAGGATTGTGATGACTTACTCTTGCCAGTGACGTAGATCAACATTTAAACTAAAAGTACAATCATTCTGCACGGATCAGTGTCCACCATCCAAGGCAGCTACAGCCGTGCCCGTGCATTGCCCATTGCGCGCCAGCGTGCCTCTGCTTCATCCCACTGTGTCAAGAACGACTCATTCTGCCACCGCCAGGCCTTCACAATCGACTTGCGTAAATCGTGGAGTTCCTTTGGACCGATTTGGGCAGGTGTGGAGCCACCTGTGGGAGCCACATGGAGATTATAATAGCGACCAATTTCGCGAGACCGCTGGACGATGCTATTCGCGAACGGCAGGCGGACTTCCTCATAAACCTTCAAAGCATCAGATACGTTCCCTCGAACCGTCAGTTCGTGCGTCAGCAAGCGACCCAATATGAATGCGTCCTGCAGGTTGTGACAATAAATTAATTCTCTTTGAAGAGCCAACGACCAGAAATATTTACCTCTATTGCCTGGCCTGCGCCTACCCCAAAGTGCGGCTCCATGGCATGAGCCTACAACAACTCCAGCTATTACGAGGCTTACAACAAACATGAATAACTTACCGCGTCTCCAAGTAAGGCAACCCTGCCATTCACATAATGGGGTAGTGAACGAAGGGAATGAAGTACCCATCTCGACGGTTTCTCCACAGCCTTTGATGGTGTCAGTGCGACGAAAGCTTTTATGACTGCATCAGACACCTTGGCTAACGCTCTGACGCGATCCTCCCAGCCTTCGAATTGGTCTGAAATTTCTTTCTCAGAAACATCCTCCACCCAACGACCCTCGAACTTTTTCCCGCATGTTTCACTGTTGCGAATAAAGATGACAGCATTGATAGATTGTCCCTGGGAAATGGGATATGTTACGATATGCTACTCAGGATGTCAAGATCGGTCATGAAGATTCGAAGCACCGTCCCTACCTTATTCTTTCCGACATACTGAATGCAGAAATAAGCATCCTGCCTGGGTCATACTGCTTATTGGGCTCACCAGTGTCCGCGCTTCGATGTCTGGATACTCATTCACTAGTTTCGCAGTCGGAACGAGGCACCTATATACCATGATGCCCGTCCATACGGGATCAATGCACTCTAACAATCTCTTTCTAGAACCATCATCTCGAGATGAAGAAGCGAGCGATTGATACATAGTTTGACGTGTTGCCGAGTGAATACCATCAGAGCCCACCAATACATCGGTGACAGCAGTGGATCCATCCGAGAAATGCAAAGATATCTTCCCAGTTTCGGTGTGGACACGGTAGAATTCAAGCTTCTTGGACACGTGTATCTTGCATGAAGAAGGAATGTGACGCAGAAGGAAGTCGACTAAATCTTTTCTGTGGAGCGACAGCGTCCCAGCTACGGCGGAATGTTAGAAGCGACTTGACGAACCACTAAATATACGTACTCACCCATCTCGGGTAGTGAGTACCAGTGGTACCCGTCTCGTTGATCAGACTTTCTCGTTATGCCTAAATCCGAGACGGTTCTGTGAGTGAGTGGGCTAGAACCCAACCAAACCTGTACAGACTAATGCTACCCGGTGGGTGTTCGATGGCTAGTTTGACAAGTTCGTTGTATAATCCCATTTCTTTCATGATGGTCATGGTCCTCGCATAGAGACTGATTCCGGAACCAATGGTGTTGATTGTGGGACCTGATTCAAACATCTCCGTCTGGAGTGCACCATACTTTCCGATGACGACAGCAAGCATCAGCCCGCCCAATCCTCCGCCGCTAGAATAACAGAGAGGTTATTGGCGATCTTCTCCAGATATGTGTTAGATGCACACCAGATTGACACATGAAACGCCGAATTCATATTTATGAGAGTGTAAAGGATGAGGATGTGTGGGTGCCTATGAGTGAGGATATTGCAAGGGGGTTATCTCTGAAACCATGATTCGTGGTCTGCGTACTTATGTGGGAATGCTTCGGTGAGATAAGTAGCAACATTCTTTTGATGCATTGGACATTCGAGGTACCAAGAAGTACGCTTTTATGGAGGGGTTTACATGATCACAAGTTATCTGTGCCCAATCAAAAATGACGCACTTGTGTTTCATGGTGATGCCTTGTCCAAAATAAAACGGGCGCCGTGCGTGCGAAGGGTTGCCCGTATTGAATATCGAGGTTCGGACAGCGCCGCTCCAGGTGCGCAGGCTGGGCACTGGGCAGGGCCTACGCGCAATAAATCTATGTCAACATGCATCGGGAGAGAGATTTTCACGTTCATCACACATCGAATTGTGGTCCCCTGACTGCACTCTATCAGTGCCTACGGCTTGCCCTAGTGTCGGCGTGCTACCGGGCAGGGTCTATGTGGTAACGTGCTTGAGAAGGAAGTGAGAGGAATTTGGATTCGCGTAGCCAGCGCTCGGATACGCTTTGACACTTGCCAGGACCAAGACTCATATCTAAAACGACTCGGATAGACAGAAGGCCTGTTTCATCGTATGTCAAGAATGGTTCCAGCAGAACATTTATGTTATTGTTTACATTCTGAAAAGGGAAGGCAGGACACGGGGTTGCAAAGGAGGGGGTATTGATAGTTTTGAAAAGGGGTGAGATGCAGGAGGAAAGTCGTGAAGATTGCCAGTGGCGACTGCTCACGCCAAGATCAAGATCCAATGCTTGTCCAGCTCAGGAAATTGTCGGTGGGGGGGTGGATGAAGGAGAGAACTGCACACACGCCATTATGTTAGACGGTCATTCGACGAAGTCGGCATAGCTTATCTGAGAAAGCAGTGTGAGCAATAAAACAAAAGCACTAATGAACAAAGTCTGTACTCCATCCTGACTGGAATTCAACCGGGATCCCTGGAATGAATATATATCCGTGCACCCGGTCCTTCCGAGACTATCAGTTTGTTGGAGCACAAAGAAAATGCATATACAGAGCCATAACGTTTGAGATTCTGTCCCGAGAAAGCAGAAGTTCCCGTCTGTATCCAATCCGTGGGAATTGTCCACGGTTGCCCTAGTGTCACGAAACGTCACGAAGTACACGAGGAGGGCCGTACATAGGTTTTGAGTCTTTCTTAGTCATACCGCCATGATGATTTCATCGCGGCCAAGCCCCAGGCTGTTCCCCTTTCATATACAGTGACTCAAAAAGATAATGCACAGCATTATATAATATTTTGTTTGATATCCTTCTCCTCGACCTGAGCACTCTATGACATCATTGTGTGCTTGTTTTGTAGCTAACACCATATAGTTTATTAGCATGAACTGTAAAACAAATAAACTTAACACTGTGCACATGAGCAAGCAATCTTTCCAAAAAGTACTGTGCAATTCTTTTTTGGATTACAAATGGGTGAGATTGCACACAATGCAGCAAGATTGATTTGAGAGATATCAACATAAACTGTCTAGTATTTAGTATGCCCACCCTTCGCCTCTAAAACAGCTTGAACAGGACAGGGCATGCTTAAAGAGATGCAAAGATCCCTTTGTCTTGTCCTCTGAGGTAGCAGACAGTCCTACCAGTCAAAGGACTGATAGGGAGAGGAAAGGTTATGGACCTTGGTGGAAGAATTCACCAAGGGTAAATGGAGTATTGCAAGGTAGAGGGTCTGAGAGTGTCAGAATCTGTGTGCTATGGAGGGGTAGAAGTACCCAGACTACAGACATAAGTAAAAAGGAAAAGCTAGTGTAGCTAAAGAACCAACCTCAGTTTTCCTACTCCATACTCCTTCTGCCTCATCTGATCTGACTTGGAGATGGTTCCACAGCACACGCCATCAGAACCAGCACTATACAACTCTGATCTGTGGTCCAAGGTATCACACACACCATCTATCTTCAAAATGTCCTACACATCCCAGAGCTCCAACACTCCATCATCTCCATCAAACAGCTGGCTCATGCTGGCTTCCACATCATATTTCCAAATTATCAGCAGTGCTCAGGTGAGTCAAATTGCATGGTTTCATTCTGTTGAGATGAAAACAGCTCAGTCATGCACAATAGGACAGCAGACTGTTTATTACCTGTTGAGATGAAAACAACTATGTATTGTAAGTCTTGACTAGGTCATAGAGATGTAAGTAATATGCTCACCTCAGTCACATGCGATAGGACAACGGACTGAGGGGTTGACAATAGTAAATAGTGAGTCTAAATACCCTAGAGGCTTGGGGCCTCTAGGCATGAACAAAGGTGCACAGACAAGGATGTGCTGGGTCATGGACTGGCCCAAGCACAAGATGAAACAAATGTATTGTAGCCTAGAACAAAAGACTTGATTTATGCTGGCAATTGACTTACACCAGTGGCTGTGTAATCACAAGGCAAAAGAGAGAGAGAATGAATTAACATACTGAAGTAAATCAACATGCATGGCTGTGTGCATGCTTGTAAAATCCAACACAACTGGTGCTACTGCCTGTTATGTCTGTGATGGTCCTGACATGATAATATATGGATGGCACTCTGGAGGCCTCTTTCACACCTCTATCACCCTACTCCAGACTCCGAAAACTCCAGAGCAAGCCACATCACCACATTGACCTCCAGACCACTCCTCACTTCTGCCACTCTTGCTTTCACAGATTCCTGAAAGCCTCCAACCTCAGCTCTGCTTCCTTGACACACCCAACTGAGGTTCAGTGGGAGTATCTCACATCTGACCACTCATGGTCAGCAAGACACTTTGGACCAGACAAAGAAGATTGCTCCATCATGGCACACACTTACAAAGCAGTGAGAGCACCAATCTCTGAATCCCTCTGGCACTTTGCTGATCTTCTTCAGCTTCATGCTGACATTTCCTCAACTGACATCTTCTGTACCCATGTGACTTCAATCCATGTGAGTGGGAGTGTCAAAATGCAATACCTCTGATCTTCAGTCACCTCCAAGGTCATTCACTACAACTTTGAGGTTGATGCACACCAAGTCCCTCAACTCTGCTTCAGAGCATCTCACAGTTGACCATTCCAAGGAGGACTTTAGCAACTGACTGTTCCCAGTCAGTCACATGATTGTGAGGAGCAGAGTTTGAACAAGAGACAAGTTGTGTCACACTCAGGCACAACTTGCCACAACAACATCTCTTTCTTCCTCCACCACAATCACAACCACAACAACCCCAACATGTTGACTACTTCCTCCATTGCTAACATCCTCATGTTGAGTTGAGAAGACAAACAGCCCAAAGGAGGTGGCAGTCAAGGTGCTGTGATTCACTAACGAGCAGGTCCACAATGTTAGGAAGGTGATGCCAGATGACAATGAAGACCTGCAGAAGGAGCAGGAGATGTGGATGTGGGAATGGAACAGCATGTCAAGATTCTGTGAATTGAACACTAGGTCTTGTGCTCTGTTAATACAGGCAGACCATAGTGGTAATACACTATTCATGTTACTAAAGACTTACAGTGACTCCAAAAACTGTTGCAATGTTTGCTACATTTAGAGTGTATGT
>JBBPTO010000162.1:19964-45049 GCA_038094155.1 Pulveroboletus cf. aberrans | reverse complement strand
ACCGTGAGTAACATCGCAATGAAGAAGCTGAGAGCAAGGAGTGCATGATGTGATCGTCGAATGGAAAGATACATGACTTCAATTGTTCTTTCATTGAGAATGAGATCAGACTTATAGCGAAGATTATTGGCATGCTCACAAGAGAATAGTACTATTGTTTCTGAATGGACGAAAGACCCGCAGGAGACGGAACATTCGAAGAATGGAAAACCGAAACAGGACGGACTGGATGTATTATGGGAAACTTCACTGCCAAAGAAATGTGGCTGAAAGCGTACGGTGTCTTGTTGCAACATTATTTCGATGTAATAAGGGAGTATTGCTAATGCATCTATAACACCGTAAAATGCTGTTCATTGAACCTCACGTGTAAGAAACGGTGAACAACAATACAGAAAATGATATGACGCACAAAATATCCATTTAACGAGTGTTATCCAGGAGGAGCTCCAAGCAAACAGCCGAGCGCAGTATTCGACAGTGAACAACAGCACTAGACTGGTCTCTACTCCAAACCACACACGAGGAGATATTGAATGGAAGCTCGGGACGGTCTCCAAAATAGTCACGATCGCAGAGAAAACGATGAGGGAAGTTGAAGCGAAGTGTATGATAAATGCGGACGAAGAGGTCGTTGGTCGCTCGAGGAGCTCAAAGGCTGCGTATTTTCTGGGTGACTTGATGGGGTCAGGCCCATCTTCAAATGAAGGAGGATTTGGGAATATATCGTCAACATTTTGCGGAGAGTGTGGTCGAGTATCTTCGGTTTGAAAACGAGCAGCTATGGATGGCACGCGGGTGAGCGGTATGGACTGAGACATGCGCTGATGTCAGGGCGCTACTCGAGAGAGTCAGCAACTGCAGTGGGCTACATAAAACACGAACTCAGAGAAGACATACTTGTTGGGTTTATTTGACGCCGTGATGGTAGGACTCAGCTTCCAATTGATTGGGTCGTAGGGACTTGGAAAGGAAGGTATTTCCCAAATGTGCACTGCCCCCGAAGTAATTGATTCGCGACTTTGACTCCGCAAAAGTTTCGTGCCAACTGAAACAAGTTGAAGTTTCTGGATCTGAGGGAGGTTTTCTGCTTTCCAACCGGCGACCTCAAGTCATTCTTTCCTTTTCCCTTCCCCAAGTTTAATTCTGGCGCCTGCGGAATCCTTTTTGGCACTGCGTTGCAACGGCTCGGAGCTTCGCGGCTGTGTATATCATATATCCAATCTTCCCTTCGGTTGCCCCCGGGTCATTCTTGTACTTAAAGCACGGGCCCCCCCCGGCGTCTGTCCTCCCTCTGACCCGTCGCTACACAAGGGAACTAGGTGAGGTTCTTGCAGGTCAACTGTCCTTTTCTTCAAGACTCATGGTGAAAATATTGCCTCTAGAATAAATCCAGAATCATGAGCGACCTTCAAATGGAATTGATCCTGCAAAACGGGATGGATTCGGAGGTGGCCACTCGCAACTATCAACAGGAGATGCTTGACGCTAGTTTGGCCGAAAACATCATCATCGCCCAAGATACCGGATCAGGAAAAACTCATATCGCAGTTTTACGCATTAAAATTGAGTGTGAACGGGAACCGCACAAGGTAATGTCGTCCCTCTGCTTGAATCTGTTACTTATCGACGACCACGCAGATCTCGTGGTTCCTCGCGCCGACGGTAGCACTCTGTGAGCAGCAACATGACGTGATTCAAAAAGCGATCGGATCAGCAGGACTCATCCATGGTGGTCTGGAACCGAAACAATGGACCGACCCCAACCTATGGAAAAATATCCTCAGAAGGTACCGCGTCATAGTCTCCACTCCTCAGGTTCTCCTCGACGCTCTCAGTCATGGATACATTAACTTAGGCCAAGATATTGGCCTTCTCATCTTTGACGAAGCACACCATGCAAATGACGATCATCCTATGAATTGTATCATGCGGAGCTTCTACTTTCGCCTTCCCATCCGACAGTCCACCAAAGCCAACAGCCATGGGCCTGTCAGGGAGGAAAGACCAATGGTCCTTGGCCTGACTGCCAGCCCCATGTTTGGTGGCAATGCCGCTATGGCGTTTAGGTGGATACCAGTATTCCGTCAGTCCCTTCTCCGAAAGGTTCTGATGATTCTTTTAGAACGCTGGAAATGAACCTCGATAGCGTCATTTGTCGCCCCAGGAAGCATCGTGATCAGCTCGAAGCATATGTTCACAGACCGGGATTCAGGCACGTTGTGTACGGTATACCATGGAAGTACGAAACCTGTCATTCGGCGTCAAAGAACTTCCAAGCGCTCAAACGAGTCGCTGAGTCGATGGATATCCAGAAGGACCCTTATGTTCTCGCCCTCCGCGAAAGACTAGGAAAAATGCACCCAGGACCCGAGAGGACCCGTCTTGATCAAAGGCTTTCCAAAACGATACTGAAGAATAATTCATACACTCACAAGGGAATCAAAGATCTTTTCAGTACCGCACACGATATCTGTTACGACTTGGGACCATGGGCAGCGGACTGGTACATCCAACGTGTCGTCGAGATGGCCATTGTGAATGCCTCCCCTTATAGCACCATCACGACTGCATGGCAATCCAAGGAAAAGGCGTATCTCATCGATCACCTCAAGCGTATCGATATCACTCCTGTCTCATATGAACCACAATCCATCGAAAACGGTATCTCAGACAAGCTCCGGATCCTCCTTAGAACGCTACAGGAGGAGAAAGAACGGGCAGAATCTTTCAATGAAGCGTATAGCGGGATCGTATTCGTCACAAGGAGGGACGCAGTACTCACACTTGTTGCGGTTTTGGAGAATCACCCACAAACCAAGGATTTGGCGTCGTTCAGAGTGGGCTGCCTTCTGGGTTCTTCTGAGAGCTCATATCGCACTGCTTTCCTTGATATTACGCGAAAGATTCTGCTTCAGCCGCAGGCTGAAACGCTGGACGACTTTAGATGCGGAGAAAAGAATCTTATTATCGCAACCGCAGTCGCAGAGGAAGGTTTGGATATCCAAGCGTGCGGAAATGTCATTCGCTGGGACGTCCCGAACAACATGGCGAGCTGGGTGCAGAGCCGAGGTCGCGCTCGGAGGAAGCGTAGCTCCTTTATCCTCATGTTCGAGCGTGGAGGGGTCGATGATACTCGCATTGCTCAATTCGAGCAGCTGGAGAGGGACATGGTCGCGCAGTACAATGCTCACCGGAGCCCTCCCGAGGAACTGCCACCGCCACCCTCAGAAACTGATGACGAGTCTGAACCCTGCGAGTTTATAGTTGAATCGACAGGGTAAGCAATCGATATCACATTGATTCCATTTATTCACGTGGATGGGATTCCTTATATCCAGAGCGTTGCTCACTCTCCAGGCGGCTGTTTCACACTTGAATCATTTCTGTTCCGTCCTCCCAAACTCTAGGCATACCAACCACGTCGCCCTCTATGACATCGACCCCCCGGATTTACCGGAAGGCTGGCATACTCTGGATGAAATACACCAAACCATCCCACAGTACCAGGGACCATTCGGTTGCACCTTGACTTTACCGAAAGCCTTGCCGATCCCGCGACGCGTCTTCAGTGTCGAACGAAAGTACCTTTCGAAGCGATCCGCGTACCAACATGTCGCATTTAACGCTTATCTCGAACTGTACAATTTAGGGCTACTCAACGATCACCTACTACCCCTGACGAGCGTCGTCGAACCGGAATTGGAGGAAGAGGTGAAGGAGATGCTGAAAGACATCGACAAGCGTGACGGGATGGCATCAGTGACAAGCCAGCTGAACCCGTGGTTCCCGTCGACCGACGAGGAGAGATGGTGGTCAACGGAGATCGCAGTTGACGGCCTTCCCTCACTGACACTCTTGACGCGGATCGAGATTCCTCCGTTTAGCGAGGACGAGCTGCCAGTTCTGTATCATCGTCGTCGGGGTCGGATAGAGGTCAAACTCGGTCCGGCAAGTGCGGTACAGTTGTCCAAAGAAGACCTGACGGTTGCTCAAGAATGCACTCGGAGGCTGTTTTGGAGCTTGTACGGCTCACGGATGCAATGGCCGCGCCTTGACTTTGCTTATCTGTTCCTCATCAACGCGGATCCCGACGCTGACAAGTGGTTGCCCCGACGCAGTTGGGCGATGAAGGCAGAGGATAGGGCAAACTGGGAGCGAGTCCACACCGTGAATGCGGAAACATATGTTGCCACCAATGGATACTCAACCGACTTCACCTGGATTCGTGACGGCCGTTCCTTTGGACGACTCTACAAATTCGTTGGCTGGCATCACGAGAAACTCACCGATGAAGAAGAAGCCGAGATATGTGATCGCCCAATGTATTCGCGATATGAGGAAGTGCGGGTGACGTACCCCCTCCTCATCGTGGAACGTCTCCCAAACAGATCCAACTTCCTACTCCCGCTTTCGGAGTCTAATGCAAATTCAAAGCCAATATTCCTCCTAACCCGGTATTCACATTTCGAGCTTCTGTCGGAGACAGAATGCGAATATGCCCAATTTATACCATCGATTCTTCGTCGTCTAGAAACAGCCATGATCGTCGAGTCCGTTAGAGCCACCCTCTTCCCTCGTGCTCCCCTCGCAGACATACCCTCCCCATTCCTTACGACTGCAGTCACTGCTCCTGTAGCTGCGGATTCAACCAATTACCAACGTCTCGAGACCCTCGGAGACGCTGTGCTGAAATTCATCGTCGCCGTGAACTTAATGGCTACATATCCACTGTGGCACGAGGGATATCTAACTAGGCGCAAAGATCATGCTGTGGCAAACTCTCGTCTTGCGAAAGAAGCTATCCGACGTTCGATCTTCCGCTGGATCATTCGTACGTGTTTCTCACCGAGACGGTTCAAGCCCTTGTACCTTTCCGCACCAAAGGAGCCCATCGTTACCCAGGAGGATCCTCCCGAAGGCGGAGATGAGGAACCCGCTGTCGGTGGGGTTCAAACGCGCAAAGAGGTCGAAGAGTTGTCGACGAAGATGTTAGCAGATGTCGTCGAGTCTCTGATCGGTGCTGCATACCTTCATGGCGGGTTCGATCTTGGAGTGGCGTGTGCCCGACTATTTGGTCTGGGACTCGAATGGCACACTCTCCCCGAGTGTGTCAAAACGATATTGTCCCGCGTAGAGCACACCGACGAGTTCCCGACGCCGCTGAACAATGCGGAGTGCATGTTGGGATACACTTTTCGGCGAAAGCTATTACTCGTCGAGGCGCTCACACACGCGAGTTGTCAGTACGACGATCGAACGGTGTCGTACGAGCGCATGGAATTCCTCGGGGACGCTCTTCTTGACATGGTCGTCGCAGATTTCCTGTACAAGTATCCAGGGAAGACCTACTCTCCGCACGACATACACATCCGCAAGTCCGCCGTCGTGAACACACACTTTCTCGCCTACCTCTGCCTTGGAACATCGCTCGACGTCGACGCGAGCATGCCTGGACCTGGCCCGCGTGGAAAAATCACGATGCAACCGAGAACGAACACGATTTGCCTCTTCCAGTGTCTCCAGCATTCAAGCCCGGTCGTGCTCGAAGAGCAGAAGTTCACTTTTCGTCGATTCGACAAGGTCAAGGACGAAATCGAGGCTGGGCTGGCGACCGGGAGGACGTTCCCCTGGGCGGCGCTCACGCGGCTCCAAGCACCCAAGATCTTCAGTGACGTGATCGAGAGTGTCATTGGCGCGGTGTACCTAGACTCGGATGGGGACATGGGCGTCGTGAGGGAACTCTTGTGGAGACTGGGCGTATTGAGCCACCTGGACCGCATCATACGCGACGATGTCGATGTGTTGCACCCAGTCTCGAGGTTGTCCGTTTGGGCGTCGCGCCAGCAAAAGGAGATCAACTATGACTACAAGGAGGAAAGGGGACAGGTGATTTGTTCAGTCATCGTGGAGGGACGAGAGACGGTGAGTGCGGGCGCAGAGAAGCGGGGACATGCGAGTCAAGAAGAGGCTCGGTTCGCTGCAGCGGAAAAGGCGATCTCTGTGTGGGGAGTGGAATAAGCTGGGTCGTAACCGTTGGGGGAATATCCCAAGTCTTGGGGTGAGAAAGGAAGACCGTCACATCAAATGCGTAAAATCAGTGAAAATCCAGACGAACACCAATTAGACCAGTCTGAGACCTGCTCATGAGTGGCACACGCCCTGTCGTGTTCGAACCACTGAATTGTTGTACAATCGTTGTAGTAGATCAATATTCATCTCGACCTGGCGCTTCCTAGACCTCAAATATACAGCACTTATCCCGAACCGCGCGAGAATTTAAGCGATTTCTTTGAGTGCCAAGACACCAGATCGTGACACAGCGGCAGTCATCTGACTGGAATGCTCCCAGATTACACAGGGTAAGTGCTCCCGCGACGGGCTCTGTGATAACCAATGATCGACAGATCAAACTCCATGCTAGTTCTTTCTCTATGCTGATATCAACCAGTGCAACTTCTGGAGAGACATCATGTGTGCGTCATCATTATCCACCCAGGCAGCAGCATTATGCTACACAGCAGCTGGCCATAGTGTCATCGGTTATCGGTTCCAAAGCTGACGGAGGTGGGTAAGCATGAAGGAACGACGTGTGATAGCCCCCAAGTCGACTTGTACTTTCTCTCGCGTAACGGACAAATCTGGTTAGCTACCAACTGGCAGGGATGGATCGAGGGTGTTTGAGACATTGAATGTTTGTTTTCTCGTCTCTCCGTGATCAAGCTGTTACAGAATATTGTTAAGTGCGTCAAACACGCGCTATACTACAGGTTAGCTTCTTCCTTCGTGGCAATTCCGGCCTGAAGCTTTGCTTCAGCTTGTTCTCTTGCAATCCGGGCCCGATAGGCGGCAGTGCTCCCATTATCATCCAACCACCATTTACCCCACCTTACAATCTGTGGTAGATGCGAAATGCACTCAGATCAACGAAGTTGGGTTACAGACCAGCAATGAACTTACTTTCGCATTCGAGGGCTTTCTTGCTGCCAAGTCATCCTTGCGTTCGAGCAGCTCTGGCATTAAATCGTACTTGGACCGATCAAGAGGCTTCAAAATTCCATGAATCTCCAGCATTCGAATTAAGTTATGGTTATGCCACGTACTTTGGCAACATCGATTGTCGGTGCATTTGCGCCACCCTCTGCATTGTTTCTAGACCTCACGAGCGTGAGCAAGCCACACTCTGAGCAATATACATCATGCATATTCTCCGCGCCTTGGCGTCCTTGCTTAAGTGCGTTGAACATAAAGTCTCGCGTATGGACCCCTCGCCGCAGTGCTGTCCAAACCCTGATTGAAAATTAACAGCGCCCCGAGGGTCGATTCCAGAGGCAACACACCAGTCAATAAATTCGGTGTATTTGCCACACCCTGGGCATGGGGACGGGAGGCCAACGACCTTTGTCCCGCCTAAACCTGTATCCTGGAAATCACGGCCGACAAAGATTTGATTGAGTCTGAGATATTCGTCTTCGGTGATGTACCACAGGTATGTATCAGAGTCGCTGTCGCGGATATTGAGGAGTTTCACGGGTGGTTTGATTTTGTTCTTTGACTGAAAGGCATGGTCATGAAATGCAGGCGGGCCCGAAGTAAGGGAAGGGCTCACTGGTATAAGCGGAATGTCGTCAACAACGACTGTCATGATCGAACTTGTGGATAACTCGAGTCAAGCTAGTCAATGTCACTGCCCTGGTACATCCCAACAGGTAGTTCGGGCGCCGTTCGACGGTTGTATGATAACCCGATAGAGAAAGAAACCTTGCCTATCACGGAATGCATTGCAACTCGGTTTAACTTGGGTTTGCACAGCTCAGCGCGCTGTGCTGTGTCTTTCTTAGTCATATCGCTGTGGTGATTTCGTCACGACCAAACAACCTCCTTTTCCTCTTCTCCCCAACGTCGTTCTTCTCTATCCTAGTCACTCAACGTGACTGACGCCGAGCTCGCCACGAGCCACTGGAAGTTTAACATACACGGAAAATGGTCTGAAAGGCCGTTGCCCGTGGGAATCTCAAAAAAAAAGTGCTGCCTTCACAGATGCCACCCTCAGCACGCGTGAAACCGTGATGGGCTACGACCGAATGGTCGCCCGAGCACGCTCGTGTTCGTATTCATCACCGACACCAATCAGCTCAGCGCACCTGGACTCGCCACCCTCCCGTTCGCCACTCGGGGCAGGTTTCTACTATTCTCTATTGCATGCTCGTCACCCCAGCGTATCTTATGCAGTGTCCATCACACAACGAACACAGACGCGAACACAAGCAATTGTGCTTGTGTTGTCATTTGTGTTCAACTCGCTCCCGGTCCGGGCTTTCGGCTTACTCCCAGAAAAGTGTACCTGGAATAGTGGCGGGTATAGTTTTTGGGAGGCAAGCGTCTCGATATGCCTGTTATCTTACCGGGCATTTCCTTTTGATTAGCATCGAAATGTTGTCAGAACGGATTCTGGATTTGCACATAGCTTGTATGGCCCCTTCGAGTTCGTATACACATTCAAAAATCCGTTCTGGCAACACTACTACACGTGTGCTTTTCTTGCTAACTCCATGACTCCGAAGGTGAGCATTCGAGACCCCAGAAGTTACATGAGGTTCCATGACCCTTGCGTGGGAGTGTCCTTGGGTACTTAATACTGCCTGGCGGTGGCGTGGGGTTGATTCACCTCTCATCGAGCGCTCACCCACCTCTTTTCTGACCGAAATTTTCCTGAGCACGTTGAGAGGCAACAGCATGTAAGTGACACGTTCGCCGGGCGAGATTCAATTGACTGTGGTGTCGTTCAAGTTTGACGTTCCCCGGAATTCGATTACTATCTCAGGATCCACTAGCAACACTATGGACGTTCACCGGCACTATGGGTCAACTAGGTGAGTAGCCGCTCGGACGGTTTCCGCTAGAATCGTAAGATACTAGCGGCCAGGTCCATGACTCCACCCCCGTATTTCGGAACAACACAACCCCCGAGCGGCCCACCGCCGCGTGGCGGGTGGCTGCCAGAACTTGACCCACTGTTGTCATCCGACGGGTAAGCATACGGTGGCACTCGCCTGATATGCCCTTATTTCTCACGAAAACAGCGAACGATCCAGAATCAAACGTTTGACGGGATGGATGAACTCACGCTGGTTTGCCGTGCTGGTGACGTTGTTCATCACCACATCCATTTGCATGCACGCGTTGCCGGTCACATACTGCAATGAACCACTCGATCCTCAAGTTCGTGACCGCATCCGTGAGGAGTGGCGCAACGAGATGCTCGAACATGAAAAACTCGTAGTTGATCGGGAGATTGAAAAGGCGCGATGGGGGTGGGAGGATGAGAGACATGCGGCGCTTCTCAAAGAGTGGGAACAAGAGCGTATCGAGCATGAAGGAGAGCTGAAGAGGCGTACGCGCCGCGAGGAAGAACTGCACGCGGGGTTACTTCGTGAATGGGAGCAGGAACGTATCGAGCATACACTGGAGCTGGAGGAACGTGCACGTCGCGAAGACGAGCAGCATGCAGAGCTTCTTCGCGAATGGGAGCAGGAATGTATCAAGCACACACTGGAGCTAAAGGAACGTGCACGTCGCGAGGACGAGCAACACACAGAGCTTCTTCGCGAGTGGGAACGGGAACGTGCAGAGCACGAGTGGGAGCTGGGGCAGCAGGCGCGCCGTGAGGAGGAAGAACGCGTCCGAGCGGGTCTGTTTTGGGGTCGCGTGGAGGCACGTCGATGCAAGACATATGGGAACAGGGAATATAGTGCAGTCCTCATGAATCTACCGGTGCACTGGGAACTCGTGCGGCGCGTGGAGGCGTGCAAGGCTACGCCACTCGAAATCCATGGGACCATACAGACGCCCAAGGGCTGTGAGGACATGGTGAGTCGCGTTTGTTGACGATATCAGGGCGTTTGACGTCGTTAGGGTCATGGTGCTGTCCTCGGCTTATGGGAAGTCGATCGGTTCGAACCGGATTGCAAGCCATCTTGGACTCAGTACAAAGACAAGGGAAGTCCTCCACCGCATCAATTCACCATACAACAAGCTAACGATCACGACAGGGTTGTACGTCTAACGCATCAGGGAAGAGGGTAAGAAAGCATATATCGAAACTATTTCTTCCGATTGATCCGGCTGCCAGCGCATCGAACACTATCTGGAGAACCTTCCAGAGGGAGCAGATTGGCGGGAATTCTGTGCCACGACACCAGCTCGTTTCCACGGAATGGAATTTGTGGGCGCTCAGGAATGTGCGCGAGCTGTGAGTGTCACCCAACATATTTTTGGACTTGAGTTGTGATCAACGTGCGCTTACAGAATAAGGGCGCTTGGGGTTGGTGGGAGATCGACGACATGAGCTGCTGAAAGTGCATCTCGCTCAACTTTACCCGTGCCTTGGTTAACGTCCAAATGTTTTGCTTGTACAACACCAGTTTTGTTCTTGAGTATGCTAGCCTTTATGCTTTGTGGAACAAGAGGATTCTTGCCAGATGCTGATGACAGGTTCAAGACATCGAGATAGTACGGCCAGTCAGGTGAAAACGATCGTTCAAGTTTGTGATGGCGATCTGAACACTGTCAAACGGCAGAGCCCACGGTGATTCCTTACTCGGCATCGATGCATTCACCGGCCAAGGGGGTGGGGTTCTCGTACATCAATCTGGACCAGGAGCATTTGCCTGTTTACTAGTATCAATCACCGGCGGCCAAGGCTACTGGATTCCGTCTGAGCGCTGAACGCTGACCTGTCATGCAGCCGATGTTCGGCCCCGCTCAACCGTAGCATATCCCATATGTGAGATTCGGTTTCATCTCGATACCTCGAGATCACAAAATTCATTGGCATTATCAAAGCACCCTGGTTGGGGTCAATGTACAACTGCCTACAGGTACAAGGTTCACACGAATACAAGAAACAAGAAAGCCGCGGTTCGATCGACGACGGCGAGATAGCATGCGTTTTACTGCGCGTTCTCCGGGGTGTCCTCCTAAAGGATGTCAGCAGGAGAACGATGCATCATGCCGACGGACGTACAATGATCACAGTGACTTCGCAGTCAGCTTGGTCACGCAGGATGTCAGCGGCATAACCCGACCATTCCCCATCTGGAAACCATTGTCGGAGCTGAAATAGATGTCATTGGAACGAAGCGGCCACGGGGACGAACGTTCGACATACCTGGACTGTAGAGACTTCGGAGGTGGCCTGCTGCTCGAGAATCTCAGAAGCAAATCCCGACCAGCTCCCGTCCGGATACCATTGTCGGAACTGTAACGAGCGTCAACAGAGTAAAGCTTCCACCGAGGAAAACATACCGAATCCATTGAGATGTTGGGTGGATGCAGCAGCGAGGGTGTTATTCAAAGGACCTTGGGTCCGAACCGACTCGGACCCCTGCATTTATACCCAATCAAGAAACAAACAAATACCTACAGTTGACTACATAGGACTAACGGCAATGTGGTGTACATACTCTGTGCCAGACAAGGGGTTACAATTACATCAACCCCTTCGTACCTCCGCCCCGAACCGAATAGAATCATTCTCATGATCGAATTTTGATCGGGAATCCGGACACCCACCCAAAATGGATGCGCAGCATTTGTCGAACAGCCCAGCAACGTAATGTCTCTGGCGATAATGCCTGGCCGATGAGGGGCGAAAAGAACGTAGTTACTTATATCCGCCAGTGGGACGTCAAGGAGGCGTTTTTGCTAAGCCGGCAACGCTGTGGGCGAAGCTGGAAGAGCCTCATTCAGAATGCTGGCGCAAAATATCCGTGGAAACTTGGCTGTCAAGATTCGAGGAATATGAAGCGAAAAAAAAATAGTGCGCTTGAGGGCCTACTAGGATAGACCAATAGCAGTAGCTCGTTCAGTCGCTCGAAGGTTGTTGTCACGAATGAACTAGTGAGTCTCACGAGGCGCTTCCAGAAACAGCAATGTTCGGAAGCCACGCAAGGTCAACCAATTTAAATTCGAGACAAGATCATCCCACTGGACAGACTTCCTATTCCAGAACAGCCATGCAGTCATGCATACATTCTGAGCTCGGATTCAAATTTGTCTCGCCGCCCTTCGCATGAGTTGGCCGCCGTGACAGTCAAATGAAATGATCCATTGCCTGAGGCACACGAATTTCCCGTTTCTAGGTCAATGAGCCAGTGAGTGGAGCGCTGGGCTCACTGGCAGGCGTCTACGATCAATGTGTGGACTCTACCATTGTCCTGCTTTGGCATGCACATACATAATATAAGCTCGCCCTGATGACGGATATATTTGCTTCCAGGAGATGGAGACCTCAGTCAAGTAAGGTTGGTCACTCGTAATCACAGGCATGTAAGGAAACTATTCCATTTCCTGAAATAGAAACAGAACAAGGGACATTACATGCGAAACGCCATCCAGAGTACATACTGGGGTACCTAGAAAACTCTCGTATGCGAGTCCGAGTCAAGGAAATGTTGACGCGTTTTCTGAGCCCGGCGGGCAAAATCTTGAAAACACGCTGTGTTCAAGGATCACCGCGCCACCGGAGTGCATAGACCCTACTAAGCAATCGTGACGAAGAGGTGACAACGTGCACGAAACAAGCGGGCTTTACACGCATGAGAAAAATATCCGGGAATGCGACTGTTTGAAGGAACGTTTACTCGGTGTAGAGCGTGGGGCCATGACGCTGATCGGGAATCATACCAATAGCACAAGTCAAGTGAATGATCGTTGTTGAACTTGCTTAAAGTTTTCCTGGGCCACAAGTTCGATCGGGCAACGATCTCTACTCCATTCCACGCATCAGTTCGCAAGCTGATCGACGATGGGGGTGCTCTCGGGGGGTACCCTCGCTATTATGAGTTGGGACGTTCTTGTTCCCCTCGACTCGCATACAGCCGCTATCTTGTCGTATTGGGGCCGGACAAACAATCATGATTGGTATCTGCCCACACTGCATGCTATGATCCGGAGCCGAGTGCATTGACGTGAAGCAAGGTGGCATTGGGAGTGAATGAACATGAGTGTGGCGCAGCAACGGTGACTGTTACTGGAATGACCAAGAAAAAGGGAGAAGCCAAGTACACGGTACTCGACACCAAGCGATCGTGCTCAATCGGTATAGCGCACTCAGCGGTGTTGAGTCGAAGTTCAAGTTGTGATTGCAGGGCGTCGGAGCACGGAGAGGTCGGTCAAATTCGGAGTTGTTGATCCGTCACACGGCGATTTCATCTCCAATGGAAGATCTCGTCCATCGTTGCGCGCAAGGGCTCGGAAGTTTTCATACCGCCTTGATGCATGAGAGGAACAGACAGAACGCTTGCTTGTTGTTTGTACCCGTGAAAAGGTCTCTGCCGGTGACTGCCAGTGCGGTCACCGTCATGCGTGCATGCTGCGTGCAGGTACAACACAGACCTAGCATGTCAGGACAGGATTGGTATACGAAACAGGAGAATACCACATATACATATCGCAGTTTTTGTAGATATGGTTCGGCCTAGTTCCCGCCCTGAAGTTAGTATAGACAATTTAGAGGAATGGCTGTGTAACAAGTTCCACCTTGAACGTGCAATGACTCAACGCTCTGCTCTTCGTAGTCTCATCAATACCTGTTGAGGTATAGCCAGATGTGTTTTCCACTGGGGGTAGTGTTGATTAGGCCGTTCGAACGCAGTATCCGTATAGCGTTGCGATCTTTGTCTTGTTACGCCCCTTTCTATTACATGAAAGTTCCTCAAAGTTGAGAAACATCATTTCTGCACCACCATAAACTACTAACATTTCCTGGGGCCAAGGTGCAATGGTAACTCATCTACGAGAAAAAAAATATAAGCAACAAGATTCATGCACGACGAACGAGGTGATGAAAGGGAAGAATCTCATAAACAAGAAAGAGCGGTCATTCCCACTTCTGATGTGGGTCGTATTCATTAAATCAGTATAATTTTTTAGAATCATTGATTCATGTACAGAGCTAGTGTTATCACCAAATGAGGCTCACCTCCACAAGAATGTGCAACACCCACTTGATGGTACGTTGTCCAGGAATCGATACGGGTCACTGTTCCATGCCTATTGGAATACGTCGAGGGGCGCGATAGAAGCTTGACTCAGGTCAAACTCGACAAGAAAATTTGCGAGAACAAATTGGGGCGGAGTCAATTGGTCAGTTACATAACCTTTTCCCACATAACGGTTACAACCAACGTAGTCATGTAGGGGCGTACTTCCCAGGTTCGACCATAGTACAACTTGGATCTGCTCGAGAAGAACTGCTGAATCGAACATCACGTATAGAAGCGTGAGGTATAGACTAATACACACCCGCACACTGATACCCAGCCAACAGATACAGCACAGCCGCGCGTCGTCCATATCGAGCTTTTCGGTGGTACTTCCATAACTGCCTATTTTAATGTCATTGCAGTGTTTCTTGCGGCCCTTGTGGTTTGCTCGCTCCCACTTGCACTCCCTTCTCTCTCATCATTCCACTCACATCTCCGAGTCTGTCATTATCGCACGCGCAAATCATTGGTCTGGATTGAGGACTATGGCGACGACTCAAGCATACGAGGTTAAACCAGCCGCAAAACACACTGCGACTGTCATCTTCCTCCATGTATGTTACTTCACCATTTCCCTCCCCCCGTGGGTGTTGTTCGTATTCGTTTCTACTTGCTTGGCAGGGTCTTGGTGACACTGGCAATGGTTGGCTTCCGGTGGCAGAGATGATCAAACACGAACTACCCCACATCAGGTGGCTGTTTCCAAACGCCCCAAATCGCAGCATTACTATCAATGGCGGTGCGGTGATGCCTGGTTGGTTTGACCTGTTCTCGATCGATTTGGCCGACGGAACGGAAGATCGTAAAGGAATGCTCGACTCTGTCCGCACGATCGACAAGTACATTCAAGATGAAATTGACGCTGGCATACCCGTTGACCGCATTGTCCTTGGTGGGTTCAGTCAGGGTGGGGTGATGTCGCTGTTAACGGGATTGACGGCTGGAGAGGGTAGAGAAAAGGGCTGGAATCTCGGTGGGCTCGTCGTACTGAGTGGCGGGATGGCACTACGGAACGAGTTTCCAAAAGTTGTCTATACCCACTGCCTAACGCAGGACGATACTGACGATATTATTCAGATGGCTTCTCCTCACTTAGCTACGATACCAATACTCATTGGCCACGGCACTGCTGATCCCATCGTTCCCTATGAACTGAGTCAGAAGACGAAGGAAATAATCAAGGACCAAGGTGTACAGGAGACATCTGATATGGGCGCGACCCGAGGTGGATTAACTTTCATACCCTACAATGGAGTTGGGCACCAGACATGCCCACAAACGATCAAGGACCTCGAAGAATTCTTGAAGCAAGTACTTCCCCAAGACTAACTTTTTCGGATGGCAAACAAGAATCATGAGTTGTTGTCTTATCAATTGACGTATGCTCCAACTGTGGCGGACGTGTTTCTCCACTCGAGAGTTGTCTAACTATATTCTGTAGGATAGATGATACTCTGGTCATATCGCTGTGGAATTAACAGTTGATGCAAACAGTAATGGATGCATGGCTATGGGCGTAATTTTGAGGTTGAAGATGAGTAGACTGAATTTTTATGGCACATGTATGCACAATGATTCTGAATGCGATGTGTGAGTGGATTTCGAAAGTGGCCTGTCCCTTCTTCCGTGAGCATGTGTCCCAATATTGTCTCAGCGATCCATCATTTCACCCGATCTTAGAGCAAGAACTGGTATAATGGCAGACAAGGTATAGTTGTGGACGTTGTGTTGTGATTGATGCCCACAGCATGTCAAGATAAATGAAGTAGGTGGGGGTTGTGAACCTCCATCCGATGCTATAGGACGTGACTTCGAGATCTCAATTGATGCCTTCCTGATCCCAACGAAACCTGATGATAAACACAACTTTTACGATCAATCCACATGCGTGGCCCCGATGAGAGCACAACTACGAGCGGCACTGGCAGATAGCACGATCTCTGTATACGAACTAATTGTCAATGCATCAGCCAAACCCATCTATAGTTTTAGATGGACCACTGGACATCCCATATCCGCCCTCAGGGAGAATCATGCGATTCTAGTAAGTAGCTGAAGCGTCATCATGGCTATAGTAAGCATGCATGTCGATGATATTTTACACGAGGATTTTTCTGAGAACCAGAGGATAATTGCTATATTTCGACTAGCTTCATAGAAGCGCGTCGGTACACCTACACCGCGATATGTAATGTTGAAGATTGTGATGCAATAAGTTTTGTGTGCTCCATTTCAGGTAGTATCAACATCAATGCTTCGAATTCATGCCTCCGACTCGGAGGCTTGCTCGTCCAGGATCGTGGAGGCATGATCGGCCTAGTGGTCGCAGCGAGTCTAGGCCTAGAGTTGGTGTCACTAAAGCACGGTACCAACAATAGGTGACATACGCGAATCACAGATGTCATGGGCTGTACATGTTCTCCCGAGATGTGCCCGTCAACAGTTTTAGAGACGTCATTTCTCTGAGGGTGGCATCCTCGGAAATTTGATCATGACAAGTGTCATCAAAGAAAACCTTTCAGACCAACAGAAACATACAGATTCAAGTTCGGTCGGGATCATTATGAATAGAGTGTAGAGATGGTTCGGGATGGCATGGCTCATCGGTCGGATTGTCATACCACCCTGGAGCTCACATTTATACTCATGGTGAAGTGAACCAGCACCACACCTCGTTGAAACCCACCAACACTTTCGTAACTTCCTTCTAATTAATCACATACATGTCCCCAGCGGGATGCGTCAATGATTCCTTGCATGGAAACACACCTCTTCCTTGCCTTCCCCGGGGTCTTCAAGGATCGGGAGCAGGCTGTGGAGGCTGTTCGGACCTCATTTCCGTGTGCAACGGGAACCGGATGAAACACGCTTCGAACCTCACAACCGGAGAAATTAAGTGAGAATGAGATGCCATTTTCAAGTTGTCAGAGTCCACACGGTACAGGCTTGCCTACATTGGTTCATATCTGCACCACACAGATTCAGGCCTGAGGCACTTTCTGACAAGAATAACGTGGTGGATGCTAGCCAGGCCCTGAAGTGAATCCATGTGACATCAGCATGTGTGGCGGCAGATAGCTCAAGCAACAGGATCAACCTTTCAATATTCGTGTTCTGTTGCAATGACGGAGGTCGCAGGAGAGGAGGTAGACATGCATTTAACGTCTCGTGACAAGGTTGAACAAATGACAGAACATTGCCAGTGAGACCATTCTTGCAAATGGAGACAACCCAAGTTGGCAGCAGTATTGAGTAGCCGATTCCATCAAAAGCGCACTCGTCGAACTGGACTAATGCCGAAGCTACTGTAGGGGATATGCATTGAGATAAATCTCGTACTTGTCTGTGTCATGTGGACCTCGCTTATCACGAACACCGGCGAAAGTGAGGAACTTGAAGTTTGTGTTCGTCTGTTGGAACGTTATCCAAATACATATTTAATCCGCCCAGAGGGCCTTTAGAATGGTCCCTTTTAGGGCCGGGTTTCCCTGGCGGTCGATCGTCCGGGTCCGAATCCCGCACCCCCTGAGCCCCTAGCCCAATCACGCGTCGTCTCAGTGAGGTGTCCGTTTTCTCGGGGCAGTTCTCGGTTGTAAACGTCTGCAATTTGTTTGGGTTTGATGGATTGTTCAGATGGGCGGTTGACCCGCCACATGTATAATCTCCGCGTAGACAGACTGGCGTATCAAGGATGGAAACTGTATCATTTGCTTACTCCGATCATTCTCCCGAACATTGTACATACTCGTATTCTACTTCGATATTCTATGAATGAAGGTAATTGGTATTGAATCACCGTGTTTATCCCTGTGAGTTTCATCAACATTGGTTGCCGTCTTTCGATGCGCTTTTTAAAGCGTGAGCTTAACCCTGATCATAAGGTTCCCGAATCATTCCAAGCTAGCTCCAAGATACTTGAGAGCAAAGAACATGAACCTCTCAAGTGGATATAACCCAATAATCTTGCAATCAGCTCGGCTACAACCACTCCATGAAGTTTTTCTCTGCATTACCACCATGTTTCCCTTGATCCGATTCTACCTCACCAACTTCGACCATCTCTCTGATGAAGCGTTCAATCTGCATTTCTGGCATTCCGCTTCTTCTTCTGGGGTTTACCAATATTCTTTCTGTCCAACTTGAAGGCAGCCTTTCCTGTTCTTACACTTACCTTCTTGCCCCTTCCGTCGAGACTAGACTTGCTCGAACCCCAGGACTGTGACATCGTAACAGCGACATTCGAGTTGCTTGTGCTGATATTTGACGATGTCACTGTTAACGTCTACCACAACCGTCTGACAGTCTCCGGAGAATGTTCTACCCCTCGTTCTCATGAGAAGGGAATATGCGCATTCCGTGAATGCCACTACAGAAAGTGTTCCGGAACGCTGCAGCTTCCCTTTGGTACCAAGGCAAGCTATTGCCATGGCTAATTTGTGTCAACCTTGATTTTGACGTGAACGGCAACCCATGGATGTCAATGCCAGGACGGAAAATGGGATTGACTTTCGCAAATGCTTCTTCTGGACAGTGGTCTCGACGTATCGCCGTTCAATTGAAGTTCCATGACTTCTTCAAGTGTTGTCACGAATATATTTGTACATTATGAGATATCGGGTCTCGATGTATTGATCAGGGTGCACTATTAGACCATAGTTATTCCAATGTGCCTGCGGACGCGCTAATATTCAATTTCAATGGAAACTTGTGGAAGGATGAAAGAATCGGACGATACAACATTGTTACCAGGCTCTAGCTCACTGCATGCGTTACGTTAGTTCATCGATGATATCTTGCTATTTTACTCATTTAATTGTTTTTCTCGCCACTAATATAGTTGTTTTTTTTTAGCAACATTCCAGAGCACAGAGCCAGTGCCATTGGAAGGAAAACGCGGCCAGCACTTAAAGTCGATGTGTCAGGGCAATGAGGTGGTTGTCACAAGGGGAGAGCACCAGCAAACTCGTGGAAACCCGAGTCTGATCAATATAGTGTAGTTTATGACGCACATGACCAGCGTACGCCTATACAACTGATCCATGAGGTACAGAACGCTTGGGTTTGGCCGTCATTCGAGGTCAGTATTTCAGGACTCGCGACGGATTCACTATACTTTGGAGTTGCTGTGCTCATTGAACGAATCTGTACCCTTGTCTTGTTCAACAATCGTCTCATCGCGTCCCCCGCCGTCTTCGAACGCCGTCTTGTGCTGCTCAAAGTGGGATGCGTGTTTCCTGGAGTCGCAAGGGAAGACGGTTAATCACATTGTGGAGATGATATCGACCGCATACATACTCGGGTCCAATGATCGTGATGAAAATCACGAAGGCAGCAACAACTCCAATGAAGATACCTTGCACCTTCGCATATCCAGGCACGGCGGTCCATACTCCATTTTTCATGATGTAAGTTTGGAAGTTCCTTGCACCGGCTACAAGCAGGCTTGTGTGAAAATAGGATAAAGATCGACGGGTTGCAGGTACGCACTGGCTTCGATCTGCGCGGAAGCAGCAGAGATCATCTGTAGGCCCACAGCGAATAAAGCGTTGTCAATGACATCCGTTCTCACGGGATAGGCCTTGCAAGATGAGACTTACGTTTCCGAGCTGGTAAGCGACACCGGGGAACGTCGCTCTAAATGCCGGAGGCGACATCTCCGCCAACTGAATAGGAATCTGCTCACCGATGTAAGCATCTACAACAATTATAGGACGGAAACAATGCATACGACGCCCCATGCACCCTGAACTCCGAATTGTATGCAGAATGCACCGGCAGCGAGGGCCGAAAAGGAATTCGGAAGAATCCAAAGCGGGACGAATGCTGGCGTTGAAATCGCGGTTGAGTGACAATGGAAGTGAGTACCTGTTCAACCAGCACTTACCACCGACAAGTAACACAAAGACACTGCAAGTGAATTATGGATTAGGCAGCGATTTGGTCGGTATGTATGTGCGTACATTATGGTCAGTCGGCGGCCCAAGTATTGGCTTGTGTTGCCAGCAATAGCACCACCCCTTTGAATCCAAAGGAGATAATCAGACAGGCTCCGTGGGGTGGCGGAGGTAGGGTGCTCACGTAATCGCTCCCTACAGAACAAAATGAGATCAAACACATTTGTGAAACGAAAGGAGAGGAGACATACACAGTTTCCGATGATGGTTGCAATAGTTGAAGCATGGGAAGAGAAACCTTTCGCGGATTCCAGATAGACGGGATACAGATCCTGAATTTGCAATCAATGTCTCCATAGCTTCCGCAAGTACTGTCTCACCTGAGATCCATGGGACAAGAAATTGAATCCTATGACAAGTAGAGATGCCGATAAGCCGACATGCCATCGACGGAATGACGCAGTGAAAAACGCACCGGCCATCAGCAGAATAGCATACACGCACAGCAGCCAGTGCGTTTTGAGCATTTGCTTCGTTTCTTTGAGGAAGATTTGGGTCTTATTCGCACCGTTGGTAGCTCTTGCTTTATGTGCATCCTTTGCACGCAAGAACACAGCTGACTCAGGAAGAATGGCACGCAAGACAGCGGCAGTGAATAACAAAGAAGAACCGGTCCAAAACATGGCACGCCAACTGTGTACGGTGTGTGGGACCACTACGATGTTGACGACGGCAGCAAAGAGATAACCGCAGGCATAACCTTGTTGGACAATACCACTTCCAAGACCACGAAGCTCGACGGGAAGGTTTTCGAGAGCTGTAGAAGCTGCAAGACCCCAAATACCGCCCATTGCAACACCAAACAACGATCGGATGATCAAGAACTCGTTGAACGTTCGCACGAAGCTGGTTGAAAGCGAAAAGGTGCAGCATAGTAGGAGATTGGCGGTGAGAGGCCATCTGCGGCCGTAACGATCCGATAAGACACCAAAGATAACCTGGATCGACATCAGAAGCCAGAAAGGTCGAACAAAACATCGAAGGCTTACCGCACCGAGCGATCGGAAGAGCAGCGTGAGAGTTATTGCAGTCGTCTGACCAGACGATGAGTCAGGGACTCAACTTCCGAAAATCTCAAAGTAAACTTACAATGGCGGATGTTGGCTTGTTAAATTGCTCGGCGAGCAACGGGAGACTGAGTGAGACACTGAAAAAATCGAACGCATCGCAAGTCCATGCAATCCAACTGGCAGAACGCAAAGTTTAACTCCTCGAGTGAATGATTAGAAGCGAAATGATTCTCACCCTGAAATGAACTGAGCACACTGAAGCCAAGTGAGACCCTTGAGGGCTGTCAAGACACTGGAAGCTGAGGTGCCCTTTTCCCTCTCGGGAACGAAGTTCTGTAGGAAGCGAGACATGGTGCTTGGGAAGGGAGCGAGAAAAACTAGTGCAGTTTTTAAGGAGTGGCATAAAATCCATCACTTCCGAATGTAGGCTGCATTTATTTAGCTACCCCGCAATTAGGCGTTTCTACGAAGCGTTTGACGGGTGCAGGCGGGTTGATCTGTTATGAGACGGATTGGAGATATCCCGATGAGGAACCTCATCTCCAGAATCCATGCACCATGACGATACCAATACAGATTTCGTCATCTATGCATAGCATCCTGGAAACTTCGGCACCCCGCCAGGACATCAAACGTTTTTGTCATACACAAATGATAAAGACCTCGTGTCGAGCTGAGCTGGCAGAAACCAAGTCTTAAGCGGGGTTGATAATGTCGCCTGCCAGATTACCTTGCCTGACCCACCAATAATCGCGGGAACAACTCACCACTCCGAAGAAAAACTTTCCTTTTTTATTTCTTTTTTATTTTTTTAACACAAAGTCTGGCAAGTTGTCGCCGGCCGGCCGTGGCGGTATTTCCGAGTTTCGGGGCTGTGTGGCCGAAAATGATCATCATCTATGTAGTTCCGACTTACCGAACATCGCGCTGACAACTGATACGTTCTGCGACAGCGCGCCCTAAGCTGCCACCAAGAACCATTTCCACAGCCGACTATTCCCGAACTTGTCACTCCTTGTTCCGGAGCGTTCCGGAGATGAGGTCACAACTCTACTGTATTCGAGTTCCGCCGCGATTCCCCGTCCCACTGAGGATGTTCTTCACCGGTCCGTCGGGCAAAGTTTTCGTCCTAGTACAACGGTAAGACGATGTATAGGTATTCTTCCATCCAACTAGTGAGCAGCTGGTCAGACGTGTATGCCGTGTCACGATCATCGCGTCAACTGAGTTTAATGTCACAGCGGCGAGTCGTTGATCATGGCGCTGACCAGTGACAGACCAGACGCGTACCTGGCAATATTTCCCCTCCCCCACTGGGTGACTCTCTAGGCAACGAACAAGTTTGGGGGAGAGATTGCTTCCAAAATCGCATGACAGGGACCCCCAACGCCGATGGACAACGCTGTAATTGTTCTAGTACGGTTGGTTGTACTCCCGCTTTCCCCGGCGCCGTGCTCTCGGACCTTCTCATTTGCACAACTTGAGAAGGCTCGGCTATTCTTGTTGAGCGTTGCAAGGTCAGGGTGGGGAAGTACCTGTTGACAGCCTACCAGCTAGCGGAGCCGTCAACTCCTGAAATGGTCGCGAAAAAAACCGGGGAAGCAAACGTGCACATCGAAATAACATGACCGTCTGCCCTAAAGGGACGAAAGCGATACTCGGACATTAGTACAGAAATGCCCAGAGAACCCTTGAGCAAACGGGCCAACATTGCACATCGACGAAACACTTTCAATTGAGTTCCCCAGACTTCAAGTTGTCCTTTAAACCACAAAAATGCCCCTCAACACACAGACCCCACAGAATATGGTGCATACATTCCATACCTATATGCTGAAACGATAGCGGCGACTTGACCAGTTATACAGGGAATCCAGGTAAAATCACCTAGCTTTCCGTTCAAACCAAATGGGAGTGACAGGGCCATGCATGCCCTAACCTTCTTGTACAGCTTTGAGGGACGGATCTTCGAACATTGATACGTGGCAATCACGAGATGAGTTGGGGGCGAACCCCCTGCGCTAATGCAACCGCAGGAACATATCCCGACAACAGATCCAAACCAAAATCCCCCAAACTGATATAACCGACATGGCCAAAGTTTGAGACTCTAGATATTTGTCAATATCCAATGATCGGAGAAGCTTGAAAAGTGCATAGATCTCGTCATAGAAACTTAGGAAGATCTCTCCTCAGCAAGATCTCTAAAGCCTCCCGTTCACAGGAAATGGCAGTGTACAACTGCCAGCGGTACAACGTAGTCGGGTCAGACTATCGTCTGTTTTCACTGTGACACGGGGCTGCTTTCTCCTCGACCGACTCACTCCAGGTAAGTGATGCAGCTAGACATATGTGATATAATCATGTTGACTAGACGAGTCCAACATTGTACCCCCGTCACCGTTAAATGTAGTAGTCTCCAACCTTAAATAATCCCCCACCCCAGATCATAGTCGACTGACCGTTGTGCGTGAGGTGAGTGAAACGAAGGGCCTGGACCAGTACACGAACACTGACAGTGTCCACAACATAGCAAAAAGGATAACGATTTTTTGACCGGCACACGGCAAATCAATGTCCCTTAGACTGTCACCTGGAATCAGCGTTCAAATGTCTGATTACAATAGATCATGATAATGATTAACGACTCGCCGCAGGCAACTGTGAGGCGCATTACATTGCATATTTGCACGAAAAAGGCATTGGGTACATGAAGTGGCAAGCACGACGGGTAGCGCTTTGCATGCAAAAAATCAGTCTTTTGAAATCTGCCGGAACGAGAACTCGAACCCCAGCTTAGGGACATGCTACTACCCGCTAGGCGATGAGCACAAACACGCAGTGGAGTATAAGTAGGATCGGGCTTATACCGTGCCACGTCAATGCCTACCCGCGTTGAGTGCCACCGGTCATCAAATGAAAATGCTGAATCCTTATCTTACTAAGCGTCCGTCGCGTCAGCGCTTCAGCATCGGACGCTGATAATGTGACAAGCTGAACTCCCACACAACGTGCCATCATCCCATATTGAGCACACCTTTGGTGTTCCGCAGCCGCCTAATAATTGTAGTATATCTTCTCTGCGGTTTACTCGCTCCCGTTTACTCCTCTCATCATTCTAGTCACATTCCCGTCGCTTTCTTTCGTGTAAATTGTTGTCCTGGATTGAGAGGATCATCTAGGGAACATGGCGACCACAACTGATTCTTCGATAAAACCCTACGTTGAAGTCAAACCGACCGCTGAACATACTGCGACTGTTGTCTTCCTCCATGTATGATTTCTTCACGTCTACACTTCTATCTCTTCTCATCGAGAGCGTCACTCGTATTCCATTTTAATTGGCAGGGTCTCGGTGACAGTGGTAGCGGCTGGGTTCCGGTAGCAGAAACAATCAGACAAGAGTTACCGCATGTCAAGTGGCTGCTCCCAAACGCTCCAACACGGTGGATCACTAGCTTCGGTGTAGAAAGGTCTGGTTGGTTCGATTTGCTCTCCCCCGATCCGGCCGACAAAACGGAAGATCGCCAAGGCATGTTCAACTCTGCTCACTCGATCGACAAGTATATCCAGGATGAGATCGACGCTGGAATACCCGTTGACCGCATTGTCCTCGGTGGATTCAGTCAGGGCGGAGCGATGGCCATCTTAACGGGATTGACAGCTGGAGAGGGTAGGGAAAAGGGGTGGGACCTTGGCGGGTTGGTCGTACTGAGCGGCTGGATGACACTGCGGGATGAGTTTCCAAAAGTTGTCCATACCCACTGCCAAACGCGGGATGATACTGATGAGATTACTCAGGTGGTTTCTCCTCACTTGACCACGATACCAATACTCATTGGTCACGGCACTACTGATCCCCTTGTTCCCTATGGACTGAGCCAGAGAACGAAGGAAATAATCAAGAGCCAAGGTGTACAGGAGACATCTGATATGGGTGCGACCCAAAGTGGGTTAACCTTCACGCCATACAATGGAGTTGGGCATCAGACGTGCCCGCAAACGATCAAGAATCTCAAAGAGTTCTTGAATCATGTGCTTCCCCAAGACTAACTTTCTTGTGATAGCACGTA
>JBBPTO010000162.1:0-19868 GCA_038094155.1 Pulveroboletus cf. aberrans | reverse complement strand
ACCCAAAGTGGGTTAACCTTCACGCCATACAATGGAGTTGGGCATCAGACGTGCCCGCAAACGATCAAGAATCTCAAAGAGTTCTTGAATCATGTGCTTCCCCAAGACTAACTTTCTTGTGATAGCACGTAAGTCGGATTATCGGAACCATAGCTTTGTTTCCCACTGACCACTGGATGCTTCAGCTATTGTGGGGGTGTTTCGTATTCTCCATTTGTGGAGTATCTAATCTCCAGGCTGTATATTTACTTAGAGAATGTAATCTAGAGCTTGAAAAAGAATTGGGCCGCACTTTTCCTGGAACGTCTATGCCCTTACCGCGAACAACCTGCGAAGAGATTTGAGAGTGAATGGCGCGATTTCCAGGGACATCCATTGGCGTTCTTGATGAGTAATGTATATCTAGACAACGATGCAAATTCTTGATCGCTGGAACTCTGAACAGGGGACCACCAATCCCTACGTTCCTCGGCGATAACATCATATACCTGCCGAAATAAAGGAGAAACCTCTGGATATGTCGGGTTTCGAGATGGAATTCAAGTCGCTGGATCAGCATAAAAATCGAGGTCGTGGAATAAGAATTGAAATCACTAGTAGTAGTACAATAACCGAAACTCGTCATTCAAGGTCATGCACTCCCAATGCAGGTCGGCGTCAATCTCGTTCAGTCATTCATCGGACAATCGTCATACGTCCGATAACTTTTCGTCCTCTTCGCGGATTTCATGAGTTTGTCCGTCTTCCATGACCGCGTCGTCTTCTCCTCCTCCTTCCTCAAAGGCAGTCTTGTGATTCTCAAAGTGAGACGAATGGTGTCTGCAAAGTGCAACGGGAACTCGGAATGAGAGCATGAACAGCAAGGGGAACTGGACAACAAACTCGGGTCCAAAGATGGTTACCAAGACGACGTATGCGGCGACGACGCCGATGAAGATCCCTTGCACAGTCGCATAATCAGCGACGTTCTCGAGTTTGCCATTGACGATTATATTTGTCCTCAGCTGGTTTCCACCGGCTGGATCAGACGATGAATCAGTATTTCCTTCTAAGTCGTGAAAACCACAAAAGCACGCTCACTGGCTTCAATCTGAGATGATGCCGCAGACACCATCTATTGGGTGAAAGGTGATCAATATACTTTTTCTAACAGACGTCCTGAGCTTACGTTGCCAAGCTGATAAGCCACCCCGGGGAACGTGGCCCTAAAGGCAGGCGGTGACAATTCTGCGAGTTGAATTGGAATCTACGCGTGATATATCAAGTCCGTTTCAAGAATATCGACAGGAGGGACGTACCACTCCCCATGCTCCTTGGACCCCAAATTGAATACAGAATGCACCAGCTGCAAGCGGACTAAAGGTGTTTGGGAGGATCCATAAGGGTATGAAGGCTTTACGGTGGGAACGTTAGTCAGCAATCAGGACAGTGACTGTAATCCAGCACAGTAAAGCTTACCACCAACAAGCAATACAGCGATACTGAACGAGAGTGACTCAGCTGAATGTCACTCAGAGAGAGGAGAACCACACTTACACGATGGTAAGTCGACGCCCGATGTATTGACTCGCGTAGCCAGCAACTGTACCACCACTGTACCATACGAAAACATCGTAAAATTAGGGCGTTGTGAGTCCGAGATCGTATGATTTGCCACAACAGAACTTACGCAATGGCTCCCTGTCGTCATAGTTCATATCAGTTGACTGGAAGGTGAGATGATTGCACATACGCAATTGCCGATAATGGTAGCGATGCTTGCATTGTGACTGCTAAAGCCTTTGGTAGTCTCCAGATAGGTGGGATATAAATCCTACAGTGCAAGTCAATCACAAATGTGTTGGCACCGCTTGAAACGGGGTTCTCATACTTGAGATCCATGTGATAAAAAGTTGAAACCTGCACCGTTGCAGATGTGAGTACTCTCTCCGCGCTTCTCAAACCGAGTTTCACGGGTGCTTACCGGTCATTAGCAAGACAGCGTAGACGCATAATTTCCAATGAAGTCGGAGCATCGTTCTTATCTCGTGCAAGAAAATCTTGGTCTTCTGGGTGGTGGTCGTTCCTTTTGCCCTCTCGATGGCCCTGGCACGCAAGAAGATTTGTGATTCTGGCAGGAGGGCACGAAGAATGGCAGCCAATAACGAGACCCCAGAACCGAACCAGAATAACGCCCTCCATGTGTGAGACGATTGCGGGACGACCGCTAGGTTTATAACCGCGGCGATAAGGTAACCACATGCATAACCTTGCTGGAGAATACCACTCGCGAGACCTCGAACTTCGACGGGTAGGTTTTCAAGCGCCGAAGAGGAGGCAAGCCCCCAAATCCCACCCATAGCGATGCCGAAGAGGGAACGGACGGCAAGGAATTGAGAGTACGTATTGACGAAACCAGTCGCCAGGGAGAAGGCGCAACAAAGGATGAGGTTGAAGACTAGAGGCCATTTGCGCCCAAAACGGTCCGATAAGATACCAAAGATTACCTTGGGCAAAGTCAATTGAAAGATGAGAACATAGAAATTCGAGACTCACTGCGCCCACTGATCTGAAGAGTAGAGTGAGCGTGATGGCAGTCGTCTATACACCACATGAGCCCCAGAAGGACAAAGAAGAGAGAGATCTCACAAGCTTGGTGGTGGTAACGCCGAATTGCTTGCCCAGCAAGGAAAGTGTCAAGGACACGGCAAAGAAGTCGAGAGCATCGCAAGTCCATGCGAGCCAGCTAATAGAAGAAACATGAGAGCAAGCAAGACACAGACACAGTATTACTCACCCAACCCAAAAATGAGCAATTTGGATGGGTTTGAGAATCAAAATGGCTGCGAGAAGGCCAGCGTTCCCGGACCCATTCTTCTCTCTCCTAGGGATGAGATTGGCAATGAATCGTGGTGCCATACTAGCGGCCTTGGGCGATGGAAGAGGGCTGGCGGAAGAGCTCCAAAGGTCGTTAGTTCAGATCGGATCCCGGCAAGCCCGTATATATGCGCGCTCTCAGCTTATGGTCTGGTCGTCCCAAAAGAGCTCTCAAACCCCACGACGCAGGGGCATAGAGTGCCGTAATGTAACGCAAAAATGTTCCTGGAGGCTGCGGGCAGTGTGAAACCGAACCACCTGACCATTGAGTCAGTTGCCCCGCTTGCACATGGTGCCTTACCATTGTTAGTATGTTGCCAAGTGCCAATCCTGTTTCGTAGCATCGGCGGGGGCGGTCAGATGGCGCGTGAGCCCACTGGTCGATCGATTCGTATGCCCAAAGGGAGCCGCATATCAACTGATCTTGACGTCGGACTGGTGGATGACTCAGTGTCTCCGTACCTTTGATCGCGAATGTCTGAATCCCCCTCGGCGACGTTGCGGGGTAGATACGACGTCGTTGAAGGGTTCAGGACACTGCGGAGTGGAGTACGTTCTGTCACTCAGGTGGCATAAACGATCTTTCGTAGGTGCGTGATATCATATCATATAACATTCGTTGGAAAAGATTTCAGACCCAGATTGACACCCGTCCGTTGAAGGTACTCTTTGGTTATTAATATACCGTCAGAATTCAGGAAACGGGCTTGGAGACTGAAGTGCCGACGTTGAAACATATCAACTCCAGAACGAGTCACATTTTAGGTCACACTTTGCCGAGAACTGACAGGCCCCCCAGGGGAGGGTCATGTCAAACGCCTCTCCTTGCAACTTGAAGGCTGAAGGGACACCATGGGTTGATTTGGGCCCTCAAGCCAGCTCATCCAGGAACACGGGAGCTGTCAAAAACCGACCCAGCCACTCATGCACTACTTATGGCTCTCAAATCTATGTATATGTCTAATCGAAGTTGAATGAAACGATGGAGTATTACTACTCCCGCTGTTAACTCCACTTGGGTCCGTGATTCTAATACAGAATCACATCCGAACTATCTTCATGCGGTTAATAGTTTTACTGCTACTGCGACGAGCCTCCTGGGCCGGGGATGCAGCAAGTGGCCCGAATGTCATGTCATGACTGTCAAGAACAGTGACACTTACTGACACTCGGATCACTAATCCGCGGATTTCGGTAGCAGTGACTGACATTAGTATTGTCAATAGTGATATTGAAATGATATGTCGTCCGAGAATTTCCAAAACTACGTGGATACGTTGTATAGTCGACTATGTCGGATCGACGTATCTCATCGCTTCGCCTTTTTCCCTCGCCGAATTGGCTTCTTTCCCCCATCTTCCTCCACTCCGGTTTCCGCCTTTCGTTTTCGTCCTGACATTGCTCCGCTCTTCACGCTGACGACGGTCGCCCCAGTTTTTCCCTGTGCAAGCTTCGTAACCTGAGCCTCTGCAACATCCCAATCGGCGGTTGCATCGTTTATGGCATACCTATGTAGCATGAAAACCATGAGTTCATATCCCTTCGATCATGGTACCCTGCCCATGAACGCGAATGTTATTTATAAATCCATTAAACGCAACCCATGGATCCTCCCAATCCATCCCCCTGAATTACAAAGGGGGTTACGGCGGCCATGGGTGGAGGGAAAGGGGGACGGACAGCGAAAACACAAACGGAGGCACTTACTTGCTCAGGTCGAGTGATTCGATCATCGCACGCTGCTTCTCCCGCAGCGCTCTCGTCACCTCGTCCCCTTCTTCGTCAAGCTCATCTTCGATGCCAGTTTCGATGGGTTTCCATGGTTTCGATGCTTCACTATTACCGCTGCCGGCGACCTCAACGTCATCCAGGACGCGGGACTCCAGGTCTTTGAGCGGAAGTGCGAGCGGGATGTCTGCCCCGATGGCTTCTTTCTGGATATCGGTCAACTTCTTGCTGATCTTACGCACAAGTTTGTTGAATAATGCCAACGCTTGGGAGACGGGAAGCGACAGTTCTTTCTGTTTACCACAGGATCGGCAGTCAATTCAGATCTGGCACCATGTCGCATAGTTTATCTGCTACTCACCTCCACTTCCTCAATTGACTTTCTCTGCAGGCCCATGCCGAGAAGTATCGATGCTTGCACAGCAGACAGGTTCACATCATCGCCCAGCCGCTTGTCAAAGTAGAGAGATGCAACACAGGGTAAAAGGTCCAGAATGACGTGGTAATCGACCATATTGTTTGCATATGAATCGAGACGTTTGAGATCGAACGGTGACGTGAAAAATGAGAGTTGGGTGGACGTGATGACTATCGGCGGACGTGAGGATGGGTCTTGGATGTACGGATCAAATGCTTACTCCGCGAGCCGGCAGGACTATCGCTCTCGCCGCCCTTCTTAATTCCCGCGTTGGCAGCTTCGAGGATGCTCAATGCTGTCACGCTCCCGAACTCTCTGAACCTGAAAGACAGAAGTGATAGGAAGCGTCGTCTGAAGTCTACCGCATCATGTAGTCATCTCCGCGGCCTTCTTCGTGAGTCTCTCACTTACCCTTTGCGAACTCGGCCAGCCATTCGAGATCGCCGTCGGCCGAGTTATTCAGCCCTCGAGCCATCACGCATGTATGTTCACCCGTGAGTTCGGACTGTGTTTGCCGAAGATACAGAGGTACGAAGCCTGCGCGCTTCCAGAACCTAATTTCGATCGAAATGAGTATGTTGACTTGACACGACGCGGGTTTTCGGACCGAGAAAAATCAACAGACCTGAGCAATTGAGGTGTCAACCCATACGAAACACCTAGGTAATCCAAACTTTCCGGCTTCCTCTCCGAGAGGCGCTGGAGCAACGGTGGCATTGCATTTGCTGGACGGACGGTAGGGAGATCGGTTTGAAGATCCGTGTTCTTGTCAAACCAAGGTGAAGCAGAGGAATACAAGGCACAGGACACACGCGGTGGCACGTCAGATGGTTAGCGACGATCGGACATGAAAGTCGTTGGGGCTTACGGGTTCAATCAGCGAGGCGTCGGGATAAGACGGATCGCAGAGGGTGTTTTCGGAAACGCTGAAGTACTCCCCGCTATAGAACGAATTGAGAGCTTTCAGGGCCCGAGAGCCATACCCCATCTGTACACGGAAAATCACCTCAGCCTCGTTTACGAAATATGGTAGGAGCCTGTTAGACCCGTCCATCATTCTACACCGCCCCCCAAGCGGTGCTGGATGTCTGCAAACCGATGGGGCTAGTGGGATAGGGTGGCGGAGTAGAGCCTTGACAGAAAAAAAAAAAACATCACTCACATTCGCGTAGTCCGGGTGCGTCGCAATTCTGACGACTCGTGCACCACTTAGCATGCCAAACTTGCTTTCCTGAAATTGTTGTGCGATAATCCAGGGAATCATGTCACCTCCAGCTCTCAAACCCCTACTGAGACCCTCCATAATCGCGGCTTTACTGATGTTGCCCTCGAGTGCGACCTGGAGAACCACGAGAGGTTCCGGGAGATGTGACTCGTCGTCTTTGAGGGGCGGAAGAAGTACGAAGAGGTGGTGTGCGGGAGCATCTGACATGAGTTGTAGATCGTTGGGTTGATTTTTGTAATGCGACGCAACGTAAAGCGCCATCATGCGCTGGAGAAACATCTCGGAGGCGGGGTGATAACTGAACAGCGTATCTCGTGAGACATAGTACAATTCGCAAGTAGATGGATGGGGACATCCCTGTGCCGACGCGACAGCATACTTGGAAGAGATGGTGGCATCCAGACAGAGGAGGCTATTCAGCCACCTTTCGATTTTGTCACCCGCACCATAGCGTATAGGCGTCTCAAGTTTTATCTCGCGCAGCGTGCGCGTTTTGGGTGCATTTGAGTGACCAGCAGCCACCTTATTGGAGATCGATGTGATCACGACAGTAGGATCTGGGGTGGTGGTATCTTTGGCGAGAGAGGGGCGAGTACTCTCGCGCAATTGTTGTATGAGTTTGAGGGAAAGGGAACGACCAGTACCTTCGTATCCATTGATAGTTGACGCCATGAACACGAGATATGGGCCAAGGAGGTTGCGTACAAGAGGGAGGGGAATAGCCGCGGCCTCGTCGATGATGACGAGTTCTGCCTGTCCCAAGACATGGGCATCTTCGGGTTGGATGTACTATGTGAATGTGAGTGGTGTTACGCTAATGGTCTGATCCTACGAACCTGTATAGTTTGACGATGTTGGCGGAAGACGTTGACCCTGACGATCGCTTTATTGAAATCAGGGTTCGTGCTCTGCATTATGTCATAGTCCAGATGCTCTTCATACCCCAAAGCGTCCAATCCTTTAAAGACAAACTCGAACAGTGTTTTCAGGTTCTCCGGGCTCGGACTCGTCACGAAGATATTCGAATACCCATGTGCCAGCGCGGCCGCAATTGCGAGGCCCAAAGCCGCAGACTTGCCGCGTCCGCGAGCAGCCGTCAGTGTCACGGTGGTGGCAAGGGTCTTTTCCGAGATAGCTTCCACAAAAGTGAGGAGGGCTTGTGCTTGGTCAATGGTTTTTGTCAGCCTGATGAGTTCTCCAACCGGTTTGGTATCGGATAAGCTATTCTGGAGACCCTTGAGCTCTACGTCTCCCTTTCCCTTCCCGTGTCCCTCTTCGACGGGTGTTATATCCTTTCCCTTGGAGATGGGAAGAACATTAAGTTCATCGTCCAAAACTAAACAGTCCGCACAGGATCCCAAGGAGAGGATGAAACGCTCGTTGAATCGAGCGACCACAGAATCATGCGACGAAGTGCGGTAACGTGCATGGACATCCTGTAGACAATAAGTCCTCGAACTATTTACGCCGTGAATGCGCTCACCATAGTCATTGCATACAACTGCCTGAGTGATGACATTGTCTTCAGCAATAATACTACAATCCCACCGCCCTCCACCGTTTCAATCGTCCTTGCAAGCAAATTGGGTGTGATAGCCTCGAAGTCTTGTAGGACACACATCCCATAAGTATTTCCAAGGATTTTGTGCGTTTCCTTGTAGTAGGTATACCGGATGTCGGTGACGGTAATAAAAATTTCGAATGGATTTTGCTCGTTGGGTTCTCGGATGCCTCGTTTGACATCGCGCTTGATTTTCGCTTCTCGTTTTTTACGATGTCTGAATGAGCGCGTCAAGTCAGATGGAGGTACGGAAGGTAGACAAATTCCCGCATCTATATACGATAGAACACTCACGTCGTAAACCCGAGGTCTTTCTTGTAACACCATAGCACTGACGGCCGCGCTGACACCCGAGCTTGGGAGAGTAAGTAATGGAGGTTTACAACCTGATCCTTCTGGTAAACAACAAGACGACCTCTGCGCCAACTAGACGCACCTGATCTCTCCCTTTGTCTCCAACCAAGACTATGAAAGATCTGTGGTTTTTCTTAACATTATTCGTGATTAGGGTTGGTATTCGAGGGTCAAGCTGTTTTCGCATGAGCAGCGCCGATCGTATGTGCGTACGTGGTCGCGTAGAAGAGTCCTCCTGACACAAGGGAAGAAAGTGGGAAATGAGATGGGAACAGACTTCCTTAAACGTGTATACGTGACCAGCGTCAACAAAGTTTCTCCTTTCTGTTCCCTGCAAAATGACAGGCGCTACATTACTACCTCGAGCAATATCTTGGTATACGCAACACGTTGTCCCCTCGACTATGATACGGAATAACCGACAATTGACAGGAGCGCCACAACATTGCTAGTACGGATTTGCATGCATGCTTGGATCACATGATCCTGTTATCATGACCTGTATTTGCCCGACAACTCTGCCTGAAAGTCCTTTTCCCAAGGCGTGTTTCAAGCCAGGTAACACAGTTCCCAACGATACGCACCCTCTCGCAGTGGAACCCTCACTCTCGCATTCGCATCTCTTCTCGGTGATTCATTGCCCTGGAGGCCAGAACCCCCTGGGGCTACATTCAGCAGGAGGTTACTGATCCCCTTGATGATAAAATCCTCTTACACTTAGCTTTGTTCTATCCGAATAATTTTATCTGGCCGTCTAAGGGCAGTATCATTATCTGCCATATTCACGCGCTCATTGCGCGTCCCGACAGCCGAGCGTGGCTAAAGCCGCATACAGAACCCAACTCTATCATATTAACCTATCTCTATCCCGCCCAGATTTGGGGATGACTACGAATAAACGATTGCTACGTCGCAAGAATGGCTGTTAGACAATGAGTACGTACGGATTCATGGCGTCTGTAGTGACGCTTTCCGCTGATGCGGACAGCAGGTGTGTGTGCAGCATTTTTGCTCACAGTTAATCTGGCGCCACGGTAGTATGTGAACGATTTTAGGCATATTCGCCAACAAGGCTGTCGAGGACTTGGATACACTCCCCGAAGAATATTCTATCATTGAGCATCTCTCATACCCCTTTGACGAATTGTACTTGTTACTCAAGCCCATGGAACTCTTTCGATTCTCGTTCGCATCTGGTTGGTATGGTTCACTGGACACGTATCATGTGTGTTTAGCGAATTCATCACTGGAAACGCATGTCCCGGACCTTCCCGGTCAAGTCAAGTTCTCCGCAAGAGCCTTCCGCGACGCGAATTATTGGCCCTCCATTCCTGTTGGGAGGTCGGGTGGATGTCAGGGGCGGCGGAGTGCATCGTGCGAGATAATACGTAAAGTCCTGTCTAATAATCGTTTGAATGCTGATCTTTTGTTGGCAGTGCTATCATCTCTTGAAGTTTGCTGACGGGGCTCAGCCGGAGGAGCATTGTGAGTGCGGTATCTTCTGCTGTCTTGGCTCCCCATACACTCTAGCACATCGCGATACTGTTTAGACGACTCACGTCGTTGTGTCCTTTGCAATCGCGAAACTTTAGAAGACGCTCGTCTCAGAAGTCAGTGGCAGGGCCCCCTGAGTCGTGCGTACGATTCGAAGGATTCGAGAAGCCTGATGTTTATGGATCGATGTTTACATTGTACAGTACAGGCTGTGTTGCTACCCGTCAAAATTTTTGGATGAATCGATCTCTTGTTCTCTAGCTTCGCAGCCAAGGTAAACCAATCGTTGACGGATGGCTTGCAACCTGGATGCTGATACAGTTACTAGTCCGAATGTGCGCGGAAAACCATCGATTCGCTGCAACATTCAAGTCTGACAATCGAAGGACGGTGAGCTCGGCGATTGCCACTGAGCAAAGTGGTGAAGCTTATCACCCTTCGAAGCAGTACGGTCTAGACGAGGAAAGTTTATGGAACCAAAGAAAACGACGCGAAGTCGACAAATTAAAGTCATCATTACTCCGACTCCAGCCTAGAGGAAATCCGTTCCGTCGTAATCTAATGTCTGCAGATGAAGGGCAATGATGGTTGCCCTGTGGAATTCACTCAGACTCCGATTGCACCGTTGTCAAAGTCGCTGAGGCCACGGGTGCTATGCATCTCGTCGCTTGCAGCGACGCTGCCGAGCTCACTGCGATTCAGGACGACCCGACTTCATTTCTCTATCTTGAATATACACCTGGGATTTCAGACCTAGGTAAGGAGTCAAGTTCGAGTTTCAGTCTCCGTACTCTTTCCTCCCTCGTGTGTAAGCACGAGGCCTCGGCTGCAATGACTATTGTCCCAGTGCCTTTTGGTTCCCAGGTCCACTATTCTGGCAATGTTTGTGGACCTCACAGCATATGTCTGTCAGAATTTCGCCATTGATGGTCAGCAGATGGCATTGTTGTCCAAAAACAGGATGAGCCACGGCGTCGACAGCAAACATCAAAGCGGGTGGTCGAGGACACTATGAATAGGGCCCCGCTGCTCGATACTTCGCCATCCCGCATCCTACTACACTTGCCAATCCATCCACCTCTGAACCTTTAGTCAAAACCTTCATCGTCCCACTCATGAATAATCTCGTTGTACCCGAACCACCCCCCAACATTGACCCCTTTGCCCCGGAGTACTGTTTCTGTGGCAGGAAGACAGTCGAGTCTCATGAATACTGGTACTGCTCCATCCAGTGTGCACGAGTGGATGCCTCTCGGTCGCTCGACAACCCTGAATGCCACTATCGCAGCGCTGTACGCAATGCATACATCCAAGCAGGCGTTCCGGAACTCTATCCCCGCCGCATGATATCTGTGGACCAGCTACGTCCACCTCCTGTTGAACGGCACGCATTCGCTCCTGGATTTCCTCCCCCCGTAAACCCCACACACCACAAAAAAATGACCACAGACCAAGGTACACAAGCTAGGGGCTTGGGAGGATTGCCTACTCTTTCGCAAGTGACGGGCAAGGTTCTTGCTAGGAAGGCTACGGCAGGAGAACCACTGGTCTCTGGGAAGCTCGATCGACGAAGATGGGAGGGCCTTCCAAACTCGTCGTCGCGCGCTCATCGCGTGCAGACTCATGAAGACCGCGCCTTTCAACAAATCAACCTTGATTCCATTCCCTTGTCTGAACCAGCTCCTGGTCGTACTCTCAGGCGTGTCCCAGAGTCTACTGACTGCCTGAGGAATGGTATCAGGAAGTCTGTGGTAGCGCTGCTGAACGTTGGCAGATCTCGGGGGGAGAAAGAGAGTGAGAGCGCGGAGAGGATATTTGGTCACCCGGTGAACACCATAGTCCCACCAGTGAGGAAGGAGTCACTGCCCTCCAGTCGCCTCAAAGGCCTGCCCAAGGTTCCGTTGGCGTCAAGTCCCAAAGCAGTTCGTCGATCTGCGTCGTTTGCAGGATGGGGTCCTTCCAATGAACAGGACCCGGTGATGCAAGCGATCCATGCGTTGAGGGAGGAGATGGTGACTGAGAGTTTCGACCCTAGGTCCCTCTTCGATCAGGAGGAGCTTTATTGAAGTCAATTGTTCTGGTGCATTGTCTCACTTTGGTTTCTTGGCGTTGTCATGTACATCATATGCTGTATTTCTTCCTTCTCGTCCCGGCTGTGCACACTAACGATTATGCCTTCTATGTATCTGATATCACGTATGTTCATGCAATCAACCTTCTCATCTGAACCGAAGTCGATCCTGGATCTAAGCCAAAAAAGGCAGGTTGCAACGTCATGATCACTGACACACTTTGCCTCCTATCACAATGACATGCATCCTCCTCTGTACCTTTTTGACGTAAAGTAAAGGCCTCCGACCTGTGTGATTCATTTCTCGCACTCTCTGTTACGTTGATCTCTTTTGATCCTGTACGAGTAAGCAATTTTGAGTCACTTTGGCGGAGCCGAGAAAGAACGTGTCCGCTATGACTCCAAGCCTCGACATAGTAACAATCCGACAAGTTTCCTTGCGAACATCGTTTTCGCCACCCGAGATCCGTTGTGTACCGGGACAGTCACACGGCCCGGAGCTATAAAGCGCGGCAACTTATTTCGCTTCCACGACCTTCTCACATCCCAACCCATGTCTGCTGGCACCAACGACGCCCTTCTAGTACAGATACTCGCGCAGCTGAATGCACTCCAAGTTTCTCAGCAGACGTTGCAAGCAAAGGTACGCCTCCGTCTTTGGCCGATGTTTCATGCCATGATGTTCACCCTTTGTATGGGTTTAAACATCAAAGCTCGATGCTTTGTCCCCGGGTTCTTCGTTACAAACCTCGCCTTCAAGAAATGGAGCCCCGATCCCGGACCACAACAGGGTCGAAAGCCTAGGTTCACCACCGTCCTCGAACTTGCTCTTATCACCATCAACCTCCCTGTCGAGAGCCCACCTAGTGTCATCCCCGCCCGCCACGAGCACGCTCCTTGAGCATTCGTTAACAGACAAAGAACGCGAGAAAGCGTTGTATCCTGGTCGAGTCATCCTAGCGAGTGAGTTCATTTTAGTCGGCTCAGAATGCAGGGGCTATCATTCCATGTTCCGCTCCATCCTGGCGCCCCGAGTGAGTTTAGTAGCCGGACACACGACATTTCCTTCGGATCATGCTCGCCTTCTTCATAATCAGATGTACAGCCCCTCCCCGCAGTTGCCTCGCTATCCGTTCGTGCGGCGGCGCACTAACTATATTCGTAACAGCTTACCCGGACCAACACGGCATCAAGTCGTATCCGCTTCAATGGGGAGCTTCCGATCCTGCTGTCCGTGGACCCATCATCTGTTCTCGGCTTCCAAGTTCTATCAAACAACGTAATTCCATCGGTGCACATTCCGGCTCGTATTCGATCTACCGCGCACTCGCTATCGCAATGGGTACACTAAACCCGACTCATAAACCCGATTATTCGAAGACCGAACCTCCCGTTCCCGTTCCTCCTCAGCCCTCTTGGTTTGATCCAACAAAGATAGTCTCATTTGACCCTTGGGGACATCTCGTTCCTCAAGTTTTCAAGAAGGAGGTAGACGAGTTGGGCCTGGATATCCGTCCGAGTATTGCTGTAACGAAAGCACATATCAAGTTGAGCGAGCTAGACGAGTCGGCACGAAAGGGCGAGCTCAGCATTGATGGCCGCATAGTCTTGCGAACGAGGCCTCTCAGAAACGCTGATGGCTCAGAGAGTGACGCTGATCCTGGCGTGGAAATCAACACAAGCAAGGCTGCAGTCGAGCCTGTTTGGTACCTGCCTGGAGTCGCAGAGCGTTTTGGCATGTGAGTCTACCATTGGTCTTCACTTGCTCGTTCGATCTTGACGAGGGAAGCTCCGAAACTTTGCTCCGTCGAGCACTCTTCGAGGATACTGGTGGAATGTACCCTGAACTGATCACTCGTCCCGATATCAAAGTCTTCCTTCCCCCAATCGGAAACATGACTGCGTACATCTGTAACTATATCTGCGCTTTGTGCCGAGGCAAGTAACTGATTTTGTAAAGTTGGACCCCCAGAATATATGTCAGACGAATCCAAAGAGCTCACGCTCCGTGTGCATGACGAATGTACGTCTTCCACGCACGACTTCAAGTTGCGCCGAATTCATCAACCATACAGGCAATGGATCTGATGTCTTTGGATCCGACATCTGTACATGCAAGCCCTATCTGACCTTCGCTATTGAAGAGTGCATCCGGTGTGCTCAACGCGGGGGTGTGGGCGTCGTCGTCTACTTCCGCAAAGAGGGTCGAGCTCTTGGCGAAGTCACCAAGTAGGTCTGTGATCCATGAAACGACCGTCGGCTCAAGTCGAATTTGTTAGATACCTTGTGTACAATCTCCGCAAGCGTGGCGGTGACACCGCAGACAAGTACTTCAAGTCCACGGAACTCATTGCAGGCGTCAAGGATATGCGTTTCCAAGCGTTGATGCCGGACGTGTTGCATTGGTTGGGTATCAGAAAGATCGACAATATGGTCTCGATGAGCGACATGTGAGCGACATTCACTTGGATGAACCAGGGAGCATCCGCTTATGACACGCAGGAAATACAATTCCATCGTCCAATCCGGCATTCCTATTCTAAAACGATACGATCTCCCTGGTGAGCGGGATCAGTCTCTTTCTGAACGTTCAGATACTCATCTTCCGTTAGAGCACCTCATTCCTCCCGACTCGAAGGTCGAGATCGACGCCAAGATTGCGGCTGGGTACTTCACGAGCGGCAAACAGATTACCGAGGCGGACTTGTTCAAGACCGTTGGAAGAACCTGGGAGGAAACGGAGCACTGAGAATATGTTGACTGTCATGCGCCAATACTTACTGTATTGTAGATCATAGGTAACCTCGATGGTAATGGTGAACTCGTCGCCTCAGGTCCTTTCGCCGCAAGTCCTGTGTCCGGTCGACGTTCAATCGCTCTAATCTACCAGCGGAGAGACGCACCTTTGCATCATACTTGTACCTTTGGATCCACTGTCACTGAGAGTGTTTGCACGTCGAATCCCAAAATTTCAGCAGCAGGCCAGTACGAACAGTGCAAGTAAGGCAATCCCCCAGTGCTGTCCACTCACCGAAGGTGCGAACGTCGTGATCTCGTACTAAGGCGTCAGAAGACGGTCTCCCGAAAACCTTGCGCAGAGGAGTTCGGTCCTGCCGTCAACACGAGCAGGAGAGACGGGAGTCTAATACCACCCGCCATCTGATGCGACCCGACCGCTGCCAAGATCGCTTGCTATGCATTGACAGGAACAGATCCCAAACCTCCATTAAACGATGATCTATTGGTAGTAAGTAAGAGACCTGGACAGGAGAATCCGAACTACTGTGGGCGAGGAAAACGACATCAGAGTCGTGGGTTGAACCGAAAGAAAACACGTTCTCATCGATAAAGTGTAAATCATGTTCGACGGCGTAAAGACATAGAAACGGCTGGCTCGTGGCGCGCGCTGGCGCACGGAGAAGAAAACAGGATCAAGAGGCAGAACGAGACAGCGACTATTATGGGGCGTTGGGTATCGTGAAGCTTCGTGCACTATACGTCAGATTCATCGTTTTCGCACGGGAAGGAAAGGGGAAGAGGGAGGAAGTTCGACGCTCCGCGACTGCTTGTGCGTCTGGTAAAACATCGAGCGATGATCGCGGCGTATCAAATCGCTCGGAACTCTCGCTGGTATCGAGGCACCCGTTGGTCGTGATGGGCTGAACGGTAGAGGGTTCTTCCTCCAGAGAGCTGACGATGATGCAGTGGTCGTTTTCGCAGGGGTTGTCGTCGTCATCGTGGGATGGCGATGGCGATGGCTTTGATTCCAGGATGGAAGTAGCTTACTCGATTGGGACCTTGCTACCGTATTTGACGACGGTTTCGGGACCCTGGCAGCAGTGTTTCCAAGCATACGTAGGTTGTTCATTGGCGTACAGGAAAAACTCTGTGCTCGCGCAGGTGTATGGGAATGAAGATCGATCGGAGAAGCGTGGTTTGGGGAACACTTGCCCATGGGCAATCGAAGATCAACGGAAGTGATGCGGTGACCGTAGGTGGACTTGTCGCCTTCGCCCAGACGATTTGGAAGGTGACTCGGCTCCGTACGTTCTTGGACAGAAGCAGCGGCTGGGGGATACCGTTCTCGTGGTAAAAGGACGTTCGATATACGAGGGGAATGTGTATGTTGACGCGGGAATAGGATGCCGATGCCATGGACACCCATGGAATCGGGGTACTCAGGGAGAGGTGGCTCGTTTTCGTCGACCTCAGCACGGCGGGAGACATAGTGCAGGGATTTGTGGTTTCCTCGCTTTGTCTTTCTTGTCGGCGTGCACTGGATACCACGTTTCGCTTGCCTAGGAGACCGGTGGCTGGCGATAATATTCGTGTTGAATTTGTTGACATCGTTGACTGGCATTTTTCGTTCGGAGAATGCCCTCTGGCGGCTGGGAAGAGGAGAAGGACCAGAGACCCGAGGGTGACGGCATGCCGAGCAACCACTGCGGAACCCAGACGAAGAATGGCGTCGCGTTGACACAACGACGTTAGCGTCCTCGGACTCCGGGGTACTTCGTCTGCCGGCCTTGGAAGATTTATACCCGGCATCAGAGTGGCCTGCATTCATGTCTGATCGAGCATGCGCGCACTGCGTCGTATCGAGAACGCCGGGCCAGTGCCACGATGGCGATGGGGGTTTGGACGGTTCTCGATCCTGGCTCTCGTCAGGCAAACCCGAGCTAATCCATTTCATCCTGAGGCGGCTATAAGACGTACGGTCGTGATCGGAAGTGGGTAAAGCAGAAGCCTGGTCCATAATCCCCGCCAGGTCGAGAGCGAGCTTCTGGATACCCCTAGAACTGTGCCGAGAATCTGGATCGAGAAGTCTCCACCCTCGTAACTTGTTCAACACCGAGGGTAAGATGGACACATGGTTTTCCTCCTCGGAGCCGCTCGGACGGTGTTGTTGAAGAAGGTTGCAAATGGAAAAGAGGAATGCAGGCGGGAACGGAGCCGCGCAAGACGTCGATTTAGACTCGAGATATGGAAGCAACATCACGAGCAGACGGTCGAGAGCCCGCTTGGCCCTGACAGAAAGCTTTGCGTGGCGAGAGGCAAAATCCCTAGCGGATTCTTCCTCCAGCGAGAGAAACCCGAGGTCAGCTTTGAATAGGCATTCGGTCATGAAGTTCGTGAAATCTGGAGAGAACTTTTTGGGAGGTAGGCGGGACAAAGGCACCGGTAAGCAAGCAAAATGAGCAAGAGTAAGACGATGTTTCGGTCGTGAATGAAAGGATTGCAAGAAGATGGTATACAATAGTTGGAATATTCGAATTCCAATGTCAAACTCAAGAATATGACAAGACCACGAAGAATTCGGTAGATGCTCACCAAATAGCAGAAGCTGCTTTCACCGTGTCTCATTGTCAACTCCTGATCGAATGGGTGCCCGAGCGTTGCCTGCTATTAGTTGTGGTAATCGTTAGCAGCCGGATTTTTTGCACACAAGGAAAATACTATTTACCTCGACGAATCACGTCTGCTATAGCCTTTCTGTTTGTGCAGGGAGTAAAGGCGAAAAGGGCCCGGGCGAGCAGCCTACGTGCATCCTGAGTACGTCTAAGTTTGTAGCCGAGTACTACCGAGCGTCGCGCGCAAGATTAGCTATAGGCGACGGCTTAGCAAATTCCGCATTCCACTGGCACCGTAATGCAAGGTTAGCCGCCGCCATCTGAGAGGGTACCAGTGCATCGCCCCACCAGATCAGCTTCTGGCTTCGACGGTGACGAAAGCGTACCCTTTCTCCCCAGCTAGTCGGCAGTAGGAAGCTTAAGTAGCCAAGGCTGGAATCCATTGATTCATTCACACTGACATGTCAATATTTCAATGCCCACGAGCCCAACTCGTGCCGTGCCTTCCAAACGCATTCGAAGATTACATCTAGGATCCGTTCCGGGTCCTTGCCAAAATTAATTTCCGTAGAAAAGTGCAAAACCTTGTTATTATTGACTTGAACACGAGCTTACTACATAGTGCTTACCGTTACACCCCCGAGATTGCGATCTAGTCTTTTGCTCATGCAGCGTACTTACCAGTACCTTCGAGTTCAAAGTGAACTTGAATTTGGATGAACTCTTTACATAACTTGACGTTCAAGTTGCTTGTCACGCGCAAAGTCGGGCCGAGCAATCTTCGTGTACTGTTCGAGGCAAACTGACTACACCTCCTTCAGGCCAATTGGTCTACGTGCTTTTCGTCCGCTGGCAGAACAAGACTTTTTCACGATAGGCCCGTGATCGGCGGGTGCTCGTGCCGCCGGTGAGTTCCGATTGGCTTCACTTGTGCATCCGCTTCTGGAAGTTGCAAGGATGCGGGTGGAGACCAGTGTTTCATCATGAAATCTTTAAGTTGATGATAGGCAGCGGCTGCACTTGATCTAAGAATCTTGGCATGGACGGCTAATTGTTAGCACATATCCAGGATCAAGAGGGGACGCGGTCCCATCGTTTTACCAATAATGGACTCCTCGATCTTAATGAGGTGACGATTTCGGGTCAGCGACCGGTCCGGTGATTGTTTACGTAACAGCCCAAAATTTCTTTGGGTGCTGCATTCCTGCTGGTCAAGACTTTGTCCTCGCCACGGCGAATTACCACCAGAGTGGCTGATGACGTTGCCACTCACAAAATCGAGAATGGATGTTTGGCTTCTAGCGTTTGGATGATTCGAAGAACGATTTACAAAGAACGGATGGTTCGTTCTCTTCCCAGTTCTTCTTCCTTGGCGTCTACTTGGTAACCGTCTCGATAACGTTGAACCATGACTTTACTTCACCACCATATAAGAACAAGAACCGGGAATCTCTGCTGGTAATCCGCCACCGGGCTCATGAACACAATCCGCTACCCAAGTTTCATGGGAGAGGTATGTACTCGACTCTTCCGAACCGACTATGATACTAGATTGTCAGATCCTCAGGTGGGGACCGTGATGGTTGACTGGGCCAGGCTCCTTCTAAGCGATCACACTTCCGGAAAGTTCGATGGCTGGCCTTCTTGGAAAAGTTTCGATGTTTATCTCAATGGATGCAATGGGGCTTCCTCCAGGAACCATCAGGGGAACAGATCGCTGATGTTCACGTATATGGCTCTGCTTTGTGTACAGTTCCTCCTCGGCCGGATGATGCCAACGTCGGACCGTTTAGGAGGCTCGCGATTCAGGCATGTTATATCCCTCTGCGCTGACCTTGTATTCAGCTATAGATTTTTCTTTGCCGCTGGTGGCTTGCGTGATGCAGGCGCTATCCTCACCATCAGAGACTGATATTGCAGGGGAAGCTCGGGTCCGGTGTAATTGTAACTTTATCTTCGGATGTTATGTAACAGCAAGAGACCGGACTTATCGTCGATACCCTTCAATTTCGAAGTAGGAGAAGTGGAGAAGTGGAACTTGTTGGGTCTCCTTCATCGAGCTCGGCCGTAAGAGCGGGTTACCTATATTAGTGGTCGGCACAGTTCCGAACCACCCGATCTCCCCCCACCTATCGCGCTCAGAGACCTCGGAGTCCCAACACCTTCATCACGACTCGGAGGTATGCAGTCATGCTAGTTGAAGTCGTCTCACTGATCGGCACTACACTGGCGGTTCACACTACTAGACGATTGTTTTGAGGGCGACATGTCTACCCATGACTGCAGCAAAATCGTTCTTCCAGTTTTCGCAGGACAGGGAACGACAAGATCGAGTTTAACACATGCAGCTGAGCAGGCAATCTGCGACATGGAGTCTCCTATAGGTTCCCTCTTCCTCTCTTCATGCCTAGATGTTTTCCACGCGGAGCTGGCTGCTTTGTCTCCCACGGAACTCGATCAGAGTGGCATATGTCCATCGGATTTTGATTCAGATCCGCGCTCGTTGCTTATACCCCATCCTAAATATGTCAAAAATCATATCATCTCTGGACTTTCTCTCTTCATCGTTCAGGTATTGCGCTATCAGTCCTATGTTCAGACTACTTCTCGCTCTTTCCATGATCTTCTTACAATCAACACCGACCACGCCGCCGGAGTCCTCGGTCTGTCTTCTGGAATTTTTCCTGCCTCTGTTGTTGCTGCATCTCCCACCCCACTGTCGTATATCACCAACGCGGTCGAAGTTTTTCGCTTGGTATTTTGGATCTCCTTCCGGGTCTTACAGTTCACAAGAAAGTTACTGAAAGAGA
>JBBPTO010000161.1:0-45265 GCA_038094155.1 Pulveroboletus cf. aberrans | reverse complement strand
CAACATGTGGAGATATGATTCAATAGTGCCATAGTTCGTAATCTTGTGGTCATGCACACACTGTCAGCTTTTTGACCCTCACATCTCTAACGCGCGCAACGTACTTTATCTTTGATTTAGTTCATATGAACGTGTAGAGTGGCACCCAGATCTCGACACGCATAATAACTTACTAAATGTAAAACGGTTAGGACCTTTAGAAGGTCTTATATGACCTTACAGTACTTGATGGATCATTCCATTCGATTGTGGGGATTATTTGCTTTTACGGCCCCTTATAAGGGCTTACACAGCCTCCACGGTTTCAGTGATGTAGGGTACGAGATGCCCTGACCACTGTTCCTTCTCCAAACAAGTTGACGGACTGGGCTGCGTGTGCTGTGATAACTGCATTGAGGTATGAAAGGTTTCGTGAACGATGTGACAATGTGCGAGCTGTGATGGCTAGTCTGGAGATATCATATTCCTCATTGCGTAGTTCATTAGAATCTTGATGGTAATGTGAGCACACCAGGCGATCACGGAATGCAGTGATCATTGAGTGCAAGGCTTCTGAAATCCTCGAATTCACGGAAACATGAAGCGTCATATGTGATCAAGGTCAACCTTTCGACCATCGAGCCAGATCGCGTTCATAAGCGCCTGGCTCTCTAGGAAGTTCAGGACGATATTAATACCCATGGTACGCCAACAAGGCAGACTATCCTTGGCAAGTGCAATGAGAGGTATCAGAGTGGGCTATCTACGATCTACCGCTTGTGATTTGCTATGGAAAAGGATACCATTCGCCGCGATTAGATCCTTGCCACCTGGAAAGTCGGTGTTATCGCCACCAAGAGTGATCAAGAGAAAGTACGCTGGGCATTACGAATAACGACGAAACGATACAGAAAGCACGAGTCCAATAACAAAAGCAAACACGAATGCAATACCTTTCACCGGCCACGTCTCCGCCGGACCCATCTCCGCCGTCTCAATTAATAATTTCTCGAGCTCTTTTGCCATCGATCCCATGCTAAAGATAGACTCTGCCCGATGCTTGGACCGTCGCGCCAGTGATGTACGTTCCGACTCATCCAGGAGGCATATTTCCTCCAAAGCGTCGGCCCAGATTGTGGGATCAGGTGTTCGAAGCCACCCGGTTCGTTCCTCTGGAGGTTGGTCTACGATGCTCTCCGTCGGCCCACCACTATCGCACGCCAGAACGGGTAGACCACAAATCATGCCCTCAACAGGACCGATACCAAAGTGCTCGTTCGCGGGTGTGTACAGTAGCGCGAGTGTGGAAGGAGATCGGAGTAGCGCAGACCGTTGTGAGGTAGTGAAGTTCAGGAGGAAGAGGACGTCGGGTTCGCCCGCGGTTGTGCCTGCGAACACCGGAGAGGGACTTTTGGATTGGGGAGGTGTAATGACGCTGAACGAAAGGTTGCTCGATCGGGCACGTTCTACGAGAGCATTCAAGGTGCGGATGTTGTCCTCAAGGCGGGGGTCATATCCACCTGAAAGAGTATGAGATGGCATTGTGCGGGGAGTGAGCAAAAGCTCACCGGCAAGTACGAGTCGCATGTTACGAGACAGGTTTTCTACTGAAGGTTTATCTCTAAAAGCAGCAAACGTTTCAATGGCGAGCGCAGCATTCTTCTTCATCTCGAAGCGGTTCAGCGAGATCAGTGTAGGTCGCTGTCTTGAGAGAACTTATGAACCGCGTCGGGAATTATGAAGGCCCTTCTTACGATGTGATCTGAGCAACATCCAACACAGTCCAATCGACAGATGCTTGATACGCCTTGACATTGATTCCCGGATAGACGACCTTGGGCGTTGATTTTATGGAACTAAGATGTTCCTTTGTAATACGTGCCGTGAACGCGGAATTGGAGATCAGCATGTCAGCCTGTCCTAAGGCCCAGATATCACGGGCTGGCACTAAGAAATACCAACACGAAACACGTACGTGTTGTAACCTCCTCCACCCAATCCATGGGGCAACGATAGAGCGTTTTGAGAGTCCCGACATTCCTTTTCTGAAACGAACCTTCTACAAATGTACCGTACGCGAGCAACTTGTCTGGGAAATGACAGTAGAAAAGGACGCGCTTTCCGGTTAACATGCGGAGGAGGGGTATGCATGTTGAGAGTTGGTCCACAAAGAAGACGTCGTAATTGGGAGCACTTGACTTCAGGAGGAATTCACTCAAAGTGAGGTGAAGCTGTCGTGCATGAGCAAAGAGGATGTGAAATTTGCCACGCCATGCGCGCGGGAAGGGTGAAACGACGTGATGCACGCGGAGCGTACCTACCAGAGCATAGTGAGGAAACCAAGGATGTGTGAAGGAGGTCAATTACCGTCACGGGTCTCGTCGAAACAGTGATTAGGGTCGTGGTGCGAAGTGTATATGTCGACGGTGTGGCAGAGTGACTGTAAACCAAGCGCTGCGTCGACCACCAACCTTTCCGCGCCGCCTTGAATGCAGAGTTGGGTTGCTCGTTGTCAAATTAGTGGATTCAAACATACCAATTCCCAAGTCTGGGTGGATGAACGCGACGCGTAACTTTCTAGGGGACATTATAGCGAGGTGGGGACCGTCGAGACTCGGACACGGCTCCGAGTCAGGCTTTGTTTGGTCACTATTTGCCTTCCCTGCAGCCTCCCACCGACTCGTGGGGCTCCGAATTCCCGTCTTTCCAGCATTGATACCGACTCATCCGAAGCGACGCGAGTCCTTTCGTAGTGTGGTCCCATCCACTTATGACTTACATGCTTCTTGCTTTCTCTACGTTCTCAGCATCCATTCGATGCGCGACGGATAGAGATGTTGCTCCATGGCCCACCAGGTTATCCCTGCCCACGACTGGATAGGTAACGTAACACATTCTAGCAGAGATATTCCACAGCACCGGTGCGTCGACATCGTATGCTATAGCGGCACCAACAACTTGATGATTTTACGCATACCCATTGCGCGGCTCGTATTTCTGACTATAGTCTATCTACTCTGTTGACCGAAATAAGGGTACGACGTTTGCCACGTCTTCTCGTGCTGGAGGCAAAGTCGGAAACCCCGATGAGCTCCCAAATGTCTTTCTGATGTTACATAGCGATATTTATTTGTTCTACTGCATCGTTTCAGATTATTCTCTCCTTCTCCACGAAGGCATAATAATCAGGCGTTGCTCAAGGGGAAGATTGAACGCGCCTTTTTCGCTCTTCCTCAGGGAGAGACACCCAAGCGTCCTTGCTCAGAGTTCGTCATGGGTAACCGATGGTGTCCCACGTAGTAGTGTTACATCTGGAGCGGGCACTCCGTCCTACAGCTGAACACGTGCTGAATGTCGCAATGCATGAGTCAAATAGCTTGCATTACGGGTGAGTCTTACCATGTTAACTCAGAGGTGACGGTGGAGAATCTAGCCTCTTATCCCAAACTGTGTTCGTAACATCTGGAAAAACGAGTCACCTGCAGGTGTTACACACAACATGTTTCGCATTCCTCACAATCTGAACTGATCAGTCCGATACAAAGTGTGTACGGCCGGCTGAATAAGCAGCGTTTGTGCATTAACTTCTAAAGTAGTTTCCGTCCGATCCTTTCTTACCACACCATTAACCTCCACCGAACTCGTATACAATGTACATCAATTTGGACTTGGCAGGCTAATCTTTGGAAGTTCATGCGATATTCAATTCAATTTGGGCGCTCCTGCGGAAGGCCGACGGAACACTGTTAGATCCAGAGTGATGATGCAGGCATATGCGAATTGGATAGGACCAGCGACATGAAGTTCCGCGCTAAGATTCTGTAACCGGCTCACTGCCTGCTATTTCAAGTTGATAGGGGATTCCAGAGGGGGATCAGTCGCAAGATGCGATCCGATCAGCAAAAGTTCGTCTCCTCGGGAATTCCCCAGATAAACGCTTAATTTGATCGACGCAAGACTAGTATGCCAGTGTCACCGCCTTCATCACTACACAGCGTTGGAGCATTTGTTAAACTAGATTTTGTGGTCGCACTGGTGGCTTATCATTTGATCGGTGCCATTACATAAGGGTAAGAAAACTGTTCTCCCCCTTGGCACACGAGAATGGCAGCATAGCACTCGAGATGATGGGCGGCGAGATCAAATGGAATCAACGCCGGGACAATTAATCGACTGCAACTGCCAATTACTAGGTCATGTCACTCGATCGTGACGCGGATCCTGTGTCAGCGAGCTATGCCACGTATGTATCTGGTGGTTTATATTCCGTGGCACAATCGTAACGCTGTCAGTGCTCCTTCAACGGGTACGCTTGCTACTCTAACACACATTAGATACGAAATGTCGTCCCCTGCCGCATTCAAGTCGCTCAAAGTCTTCGATTTCGATTACAAATACCTGGACAGTGGAGCGCCTGCGTCTCTCAATTACACGACATGGGTGTTCCTTCATGGGATGGGTTTCAACGGAGGTGAGAACACTCCGATCTTCTCTTAACAGGCAGGATGACGTGTTGTTAACTCGAACCTCTCGTGGATATAGCGGTTTTTGAGAAACTGCTTCCACTTGCGCATACACACAATCTCCGCATCGTCAGTGTCAACCGGCGCGGATATTCCCCTTCGAGCGAATTTCAGGACAAGGATTTGGCCGGAATAGGGTTTGGGAAGAAGATCGATGAGGCAGAGCCTTTTCTCAGTACACAAGGTGTTGAAATTGCCACCTTCCTAGCAAAGTTTGCCGCGGAACAGGGTATCCCACCTGCGGATCCCAATGGTCCTCCGAGTCAGGGAGGTATCGTCCTCATTGGCTGGTCTCTTGGGGGAACACACGCGCTCGCGCTGCTGGCATATATCGACAAGGTGCTAGAGGACACACGGTCAACTCTTCAGAAATACCTGCACACTGTGTTGCTCCATGGTGAGACTAGCAATATGCCGTGATATCGACGTTCACACGCCATCATCATGTTTCATTTCAGATGCGAGCTCGGTCGCGCTCGGTATACCCGGTCCAAACAGACACAATATTGACTTATGGTTCGAACCCGACGATCGCAAACGTTTCGATAGGTTTTTCGAATGGGCCACCGCGCATTACACACACAAGAGCGTCACCTCGGAGAACATCGAGGACCTCGAGTTCAACGTCCCTTCAGACACACCTCACTCATTACACGAAATTTCCTACGAACAACGCGCCACATACACGAATTTGGCGGCGTTCACACATGCTGGCTGCGACGGAAAGCTCCTCTTTTGCGACACTACCGCTTTCGCAGCCCTCACCAGGCGCGCTTTGTTCGATAAAGCCCTAGCTGAAATGCTTCCAAACGTGCGGGTGCGGTTCATGAGCAGCGGTACGAGTGCAGGAATATTGGTATGGGCATTGTGGACGTTCCGCAAATACGTGGAAAGTCCCCCTGAACTTGAAGGGTTATACGGAAGTGGGGCAGAGAAGGCGAGAGACATCAAGTTTGTAGCTCAGACGGAAGGGAACCACTTTATCTTTTGGGAGGACCCGGAGAAGGCTACGCAGCAAATCAGTCAAACCATCAACATGTAAACTCCATGGCCAAGTGCCCAAGTGTTGTGATTTCGGCCTTTTCCGTAGCTTCAGTGGCAGTGACGAGTTGTTACCCTGTACTAGTAGCACTGCCCGACAATCACAGGTTGCCATCTTTTCCTACTGTACAGCTGTGAAGTCCCATCTCAATGGGCTTCGAAATTACGGCGCACTGAGCGCTGATGCATGATGAATCGATCGCAAATTCGAACCAACGGATCGACTTCCGTAGCAACGACTGAGTCATTCCACGTCTCCGGACTTCCCTGATAATTTGTACAGGCAACGCTATTGTTCCACATACCCGTTGATGTCGCATGTTGCATGCGGCTACGCGAGACAAGTCCTTTGCACATTATAATCTGAGATGTGATCGATGATCAATGTCGATGATCGGTGGTATTGGTGCACTGCGTCGACTTCGTCGGTGATTAGTGCTGAGCCGTATTTGTCGTTACCGATGCCACGACTTCCCTGATGGATTCTTCATATACATTCAAGTTGGATACAGACCCAAGCGACCACCTTGTGACAACGCTCCAATCCCAGCATGCAATCCCCGATCAGAGTCGGTTTCGTAGGCCTAAGCACAACTGGTTGGGCCAGAGTCCTCGAGCCCGCTCTCCGCAGCCTTGGTGACACCTACCGCATCGTGGCCGTGTCCACCACAAACGAGACATCTGCAAAAGCTTCCGCGCAGCGCCTCTCAGAGGAGACGAAATACCCCGTCAAGGCATACCATGGCGATACCGCTCAGATTGCCAATGATCCCGACGTCGATTTCGTCGTCGTGGCCGTCAAAGCGCCGGAACACAAGAAGGCACTGATGCCAGTCATCCAGGCCAAAAAACCCTTCTTCATCGAGTGGCCTGCGGGCAAGAATCTCCAAGAGACCCAAGAGCTCGCTGAAGCAGCACAGCAGAATGGCCTCCGAAGTATGGTTGGCCTTCAAGGCAGACAATCTCCCTTACTGAACAAGGTGAATCGTTTTGAGGCTCAATAGAAATTCGTTATCTAAAGCACGCCTTCAGGCCAAGGAGCTGATCGCCTGCGGAAAGATTGGAAATGTGTTATCTTGCAGCGTTGTACGCGTACTCCTCGTGGGAGCAAGTGGATTTGGCTGATTCTTGGATAGATCGCAGCTACCCACCAGGAACTGTTAACTTGGGGACCGCTCGTGAGACGATCAGTTGCATACACGGCAGACAAATCATCGGGTAACAAGCATTCCACTACATGACGAGTTGTGTTCCTCATGACATCTCATAGGTGGTGGTTTGCTGGATATCGGACTCGGTCATCACCTCGACACATTGCTTCATGTCCTCGGAACCGAATTCAAGTCCGTCTGTGCTACTACCGCAATCGTGTACCCCACCGTCACTCTTACACAAGATGATGGAACACCGACGGATGAGACGGTAACCGCCACCGCGCCAGACCACATAGCCCTTCATGGTACCCTCACCAATGGGGCCTTTATCAACGTATCTTATCGGGGCGGATACAAGTCGACTCCAGGACGCCACCAGCTGATCTGGGTCATCGATGGCGATGCCGGATCTATCCGAGTCGAGGGTGTCGGCCCCGGCGGCGCCTTTGTTCAGATCCGCCCACCAAACTTGTATCTTGATGCGGAGGAGATCAAGGTCGACACGGACAATTATCTGTCTCGCGTCCTGGCTGCGCAATTTGCAGAATTTGCCAAAGGGGGAGAGGGCAAGTACGCGACGTTGGACGACGCGGTGAAAACGCGTAGGTTGCTGGACGCCATTGCGGGTGAGAAAAGGGTTTACTTTTGAAGTTTGAATTGCAGAAATCTGTACTACTATACTGTACTGAATCCGGAACTGGGAAGCTTGATTGGGTCTAGGCGAGCGCGGTGGTAGAGTAGAATGAATAGGATCCATTGACAGATAAAGATGTCGAGATGGTGAATCTGGCGCAAACGATGGTCCAGCAGCCTGACAGGCTTGGCTCGACGACAACTGTCATGGTATTTAGCGGCGGCAGTGAAACATTAGCACCCCAAGCAGCAAGATGGGTGCTTGGCGTAAACCCGGCTACTTCAGTCTACGCTTCGGCTGTGCGCGGCAAGTTCATCGCGTGCCCAGCGTCACGCTATAATGTCTATCTCAACGAAAATAGCTTAGAATCGGCTCGTTCGACTTCGTAGGGCAAGTGGGTACATGGTATTTTAAATGTACGCCAAGGGATGGTGAAATTTTATGAGTTTGACAGAGTGAGCAAACTCCCGATAGGTGATGGTACCCATCGGGGTTTAAGCGTTCCCCTGCAGTCCCGTGTTGGAAATCGTTTCCAACGTGGACCGATCTCTTGCCGTGGACAGGTGGTATTCGATGAGCGACACTGACTCGGGAACTCAAGCGGTGGGGGAACGGGCGATCAGGAACATTTCTAAAGGCGACCATAGAATACTTTGATTTACATGTAAGTAAATAAATAGATTGGAACATAATAGACTCTGGAGCCCACTCGTCCACTCACAAGAGAGAGATTTTCACTGGAAGACGGGGTCCCTTGTATTCCTCACCGACAACCACAGGTTGCATACTGGATGCAACCTTGTTGGTGATCCTAGCCCCAGCATCATCGAATCTGAAGCGTTTTAAGAGCGTGAATAAGATAATCTTGAACTGAAATATTGCTTAAAAAAGTGCATTGTGAGACCAAACTCGGATGGGGAAGAGGACGCGCACATACCGAATCGATATCCAATACAGTTCCGGGGACCATCGCTGAACGTGAGAATACGTGACCAGCCGGTTGTACAAAGATCTTTAGCGGGGAGCGCCTCCATCCACCGTTCGGGTCGGAAGTTCTCGCCATCATTCCAAATGGAGTCTAGGCGGTTCATTGTGTGGATGGGAATGATCACGGTCTATTTAGGGGCGCATGAACATCCGCTCTTGCACGAATGGGGTATCTCCACCACATACCTGTCCTGTGGTGATGGGAATCGACGTAATTTCTTTGCCATTTTTCCCGGTGATAGGGTAACGAAGGGGTAGAATGTCGTCCTTGGTGGCAACGCGCTCCATGGTAGGCGCTGCAGGATGCAAGCGCAGCCTGAAGGATTGTCAGCAACGCCCAGGGGAAATCCAGTATGGAATACTCACACCTCACGGGTAACGGCATCCAGGTATGGCAACTGTGTCTGCAAATCATCGTAGGAAGGAGAGCCCGGATAGGTCATCACTTCGTCTCGCAGACGGGTTTGGATATCTTGGTGACGTCCGAGTTCCCAGATGGCGTATGAGAGGGACTGACCGGTAGTTTCTGATCCAGCCACTCTTTTGATCACAGTTAGTGGGTGTAAAGACATTGGAGTATAAGTTGGGACATTACATGAACATGCTGATCTGTAAATTGTGTGGGATATAAGCGCTCTTGCAAGAAAGAAAAAACATCAACTCACATGGTCCATAAGCTCATCTCTGCTTATCAAACCCGAGGAACGCGCAGAAACTACGACGACAACAAGTGAATAGCACTGGTCAATCCCACGGAAGGTGCGTACTCAGTCGGCTCAGCAGATCATTGGCTTTACTATCGAGACCAGCAACCTGGTTTCGCCGAAGAAGCTCTTTTGCAACTCCTTTGTGGATAGTCTTGCGCACATCCCCTTGCACACGGAGTGCTTTCAAAGGAATGTGATTCATTAATGGGAAACGACGGAGCATCATCAGCGCCTGAAAGACGTGCGTGCATTAGATCGATGGTACTTCGCCAGGACAAATGGACACACATAAAACCCTGTGCTCGAGATTCCAAACGACGCCATCGTTCTCCAAGCACCAAGGATCTTCCTTGCGTCATCGCTGCGTCCGCCTTCAAAATCGTGCCCGAATCCGAGACGACCAATGGCTTCCAGTCTGCAACATTAAAGTTCAAGACGAGGTCGTTCACTGGCGGACTCTCCACTCACGTTGCCTGGTTCACCCAATCTATAACGCTTATTTCGCAGTTGCCATCGTGCTCCAGGACATGTGCCCTGAGGTTATCTGCAAGCTGAGAAAAAAAGCCTGATGTGAAACAGTGGCTGAGAGGAGTTTCGTTATGACACTTACTTTCTCAGCGGCAATATACACATCGGGCGTGCCGGCACGTAATGCTTCCGGCCCGAGTGAGGGTGCGACGAGCGCACGCATGCGTTTGTGCTCCGACTCGCCTTCCACCCATCCAAGTGACTTTCCAAGGAGCCTCGCGATGCGAGAACGCACCAATTCGCTGTGCGCTGATACGTATTCGCAGGTTCATTACATAGTAACCGGTATCATTTCAAGCACTTGGGCTTCATACTCACGATAATCGAACACATGTTTCTGCATGATGTGCGTCACCGCTAAGGGGTCACCGACGACCAGCTGCGCCAAATCCAGTTAGCACGTCATGAGCGGAATGAAGATCGCAGCCACCACTTACGATATCGGAGTTGAACAACGCCCCCCGAATTTTGAACACCTGTGTATGCAATTCGTTCATCCATGCCCCGAACGCAGCGCCCACAGACATTTCGGCCGCGATGCGTTGATGCCCCCACAGGAACGAGCGCCCGTCCTGTCAAGGAGAAGGACAAAGTCAAACCTAACTGAGATGTACGTCAGAGAACGAACGGTTGGTCCAGACATACCGGTACGGGGATCCCGTAGAGTACGGGTTGCGCTCGAACCTGTTTGTAGAGATAGGCAAACACAGCAACCACAACGATTCCAAAAAAAACAAGCTGCGACATCTCTGCAACTCGGAGGCGCGAGCACAGCGAGGTGAGATTGTCGACCGTTGACGACTCGGACGCCGAGACTTGAAGCAGCGATGCCAAAGCTACCACACACCACATCTCGGATGGAGCCCTGCTACACGGATCAGCACAATGGTAGAACAGATATGGGGAATCGGAAGACAGAAGAAGTTAGCATAACACAACTGCATTTAACTATCACACCCAACCCCTCCCCGAATGAGATCATGGAAGCATTAGAAGACCTGTGCATGTGGTGTCGAGAAGAGGCCATGACCACGTTTTATGTCATCGGCAATGAGTAGTAGTATGTCATGATCCGTGGATCTCAATCTCGGACTAAGCCACGACAATGGGCTCAGCCTTTGGAACCGTGGTCGCATGGGGAAAACACTGCAATCCGCCGATGCCCCGGTTGACAACCTGCGAGGTGACATAATAACACTGGGACTAAAGTAGATGCCTCAGGGACACAGGCTATGTCTAGACTTTACAACGCGCAAAGTTGTTAACTTAAAGCGGCATCTTTGACAAGATAGATGACGCTTTGTAGTGCCAGGGCTGTGTGCTATGTGTACGGATGAGGAATTTCAGGCTTTACATGGGCTATCCGCGGAGTCAGCGACAAGTCTAGGGACCCAAATCACGAGAGTATGACTCGGAGGTATACATTGGGATGGACTTCATTGATAATACTCACACTGCAGGCCCATCTACATTCCTAAGCGCTGAGTTGGCAGGAACATGGGACTCCCATCGCTAAAGCCTTCTGAAACAGAACGTGAGATGTTCAGTGCTGAAGATGAACTGAGCCCGTGGCGCGTTTCCTGCGAGTTCGTAAGTAATGAGTATATAACTTCCCTGGCCGGTCAACTGCGCGCGTAAGCCAGGCTACATCTTCGTCGAACAGAAAGGTGTTCGTGGGACAAATGAAGTGGCATACCCAAAATAATTAGAAAGTGACATTCAGCTCCAATATCTTTACCATAATTATTTCGATGTAGATTGTCTACCATGGTTCGGCGACCCTGGCAGAGCTAAACGCCACACCCGTTGAGAACTATGATATGATTGTACAATGTAAAGGGGAAGTGATTCTGGAAAGGTTGCGCTTCATCTAATTCATCACGGATCTCGCACCTGACCATACTGTGATCCCACTACGACATCACCATTTCAAAACTTGACAACGCGCGTTCAGCGGGAGGGTATGTGCCGCTATCAACCACACCTTGAGGATTAAGGAACCGCCGGTGTCAATATGAGGAAAAACCATAAAACCGTAAGGAACAGAACCCTCACGTTATATAACATATACGACGCTTCATCGTGTTTGACGTCTCTGAAGCGGAAATACTGACTCCCGACGAACATACCCATGAAGAGGAAAACGACCGCGCTCAACGGGCCAAGTCCCCATAATACCGAAAGAAGGATGGACCACATTGGAAGTGCTGCCAATATGTATATTCTTGATCCTTCTGGGGCAATGATGGGCAAGGTACGGCGACCAGACCGCTTATCTCCTTCCGCATCTGCAAAGTCTTGTGCATGTATTGTCGTGAAGATCAGCAAACCGCTTATGAACAGAGCTATGGCCGACGTTCGGTCAAACTGGGTTCTTCCGGCTATACAAGTCGGATCGTCAAGGACGGTTCGCGTGTGAGTACATTGTGTGACATACACATTATCATCGTGGCACCCGACTCAAACGTGAGATAACCGCCCACGTTCATAAGATTCTTCAAGACGGGATCGGAACTAAAGCCGACGTCATCGTGGATTATCTCCACCAGCGACAACGCAGCACTAGAAACGACGACGCCCGTGCCATGCCACGCAGAGAGGCAGAGGCAGAAGACAAGAAGAGCCCAGCGGAGGTGCCTGGTTGCTGCCACAGTTATTCTACCTGATGGCAGAGGCCTCCACGGTTTGTTGACAATGTCTTCGTGGGCTGAATATGTCTGATTCGAGACATTGGCCTGTAACAAGTGAAACCAGACCCAAATCGCCGCGCCTAACAGCTGTGAGACCTTGGTTGGCGGGGAAATTGCAGAGGAGGAGATTATCTATGCTCCAGAAAATGTTGCGTTCCTTGTGATTCCATGTATGATCATGCGCCTACTCACCACCGGAAAGAAAATCGTCTTGTAATCGGATTTAGTAAAGAGGAATACGGTATTGAGCCAAAAGGCAAATGTGTCACGAGCTTTGGACATTAACATGATGGGAGAGGTGCATGTTGCATGACGGAAATCGTATGAATTAATACCCTGGCCAAGATGCTACGGAACACATACCCCAAAAGTATCACTGTACCATATCCAGAGGAGTGATGAACAGTGCAAATGGTCTCGTCATCGGCAAGTAGAGTTCCTGGAAGGAATGGTAACGGCTATGTCGTCGAGACTTCTTCCGAAGCCTGAAACGTCCATGTGATAAAGGCGGGGTCCAAGGAGAGTTGACGACCAATTGACTCCGATGAGCATTGCCATTTGGGAATAAAGCGCACCAGCTTGATGTTAGCAGTGCATTCGCACAGTGCGCCTGGCGTGTGAACGAGACAGTTAAATCAGTGCCACAAAACAAAGCTTTGTGCTGCATCCAATTCTAGTTGAGGGTACGACGAAGGAACTTTTGAAGCCCGTTGCCCAGTCCCGGCCTCGAGCGTAAGTGAATAGCGTTAGCGAACTATTTCGGATCAGTGCCAAAGTATGTTACAGCCAACGGTTCGGAACCCCACTCTGATAGGTGGTGGGGAGCCGATGAATCCGGAACACACCCAGCTCTACAAAACAACCTGTAGAAAGCGATCCAGACTCATTATTGGTCTTTCGACGGCACAACGACGGGATTCGATTCATGGAGTAAAAAGAGGGTGGGGAAATGCACACAAGTCAGCTCCGAAGTTGGTCGACAGGAGAAGGGCATGTTCCATTTCAGAATTATGGCGGAACACCGCACGCTCCTGAAGTGCAGCAACTGGCGGAAAGTGGGAATATCACCGTCCACAACAGTGTCCAGATGTTGACGTACCAAAATATCCGTGGATCCTGTGGATGCATCAGAGAATTGATGGGAATGTGATGATTTGCTGCTCCGCCGAATTGTTGCCACTCTAACGTTGAACTGACGTCGTGCAGGGTTTCGATTATTGGGTCGTGGCGGTGGGTCTGGATGGTGGTAGCATCAGTATCATTGCTAGTCTCCGATCAAAATATAAAAGAACTTCAACATCACGTTGATCGCACATTGTTGGTTACATTCTGAAGACCTGCCATGTCTTCAGTCTTGCAATGACACCCACACGGAGACCTCGGTCAAGCGATGCTGGGAACGGACAGTTCGGTGGTCTGTAGGATCCCGACATTGGACGGGATGTGACCAATCATCACCGCCAACCCGCCCGTCTTCACAGACGACCTCGATCAGATCAGATGGCAGGCACCAAATCGATTGGCACTCCGCGTGTCTTCAACTCCGACTCCGCCGTGGAAATTCCCCATTACAGCCATGTGCAACACGATCATGAGTTTCTCACCAAAATTAAAGCGTGTACTAAAGGCGATACAATACAGGTTTGGGTGCGCGTGATCAATCTGTCGGCAGGTTTTGGTAATTGGCCGGTCCCATGATGCCGAGTTAGTATTGCCTTCCATGCACTGCACGTCGTGCATAAAGCGGGGATATCCATCGCAGTGACCTGCGTTTCAGCGTTTAATTCCTACCCATTTCGCACCGTGAACTCTTACTCATTCCTGACTCTGGCAACCAGAGAGAGAGATGTCCAGTGTCCCGATTCCAGTTGGTCCGTGGTATGGCGCACTGTACTTTTCTGCCATCCTGTCCGTTGGATTTTACGGGGTGACGTGTATGCAAACGTAAGTGCACCGTGATGGCATGATGCTGATATCCTAATCATTGCGATGAACGCGATGGAACGATTAACATCCATCTCTTTCGACCTAGTTTCTTCTATTATATTCAGTGAGCGCAACTTTTCTTGTGCCCATTCGTTGGCTCATTTCGCCTCTTAATTCTAGTTATCAGGATGACCACCTACGCACAAAGTCTTTCGTAGCGATCGTGTGGTATGGCATCTGTCGTTTCATTTTGAGCACTCCTGGAATCTCTTCTAGGGCTCTCGATACGATTCACCAGGCTTTAATCATAAGCGGTGGTTCGTTTCTTATGGTGTCACAACTGCTCGCGAGTCTCAACCATCCTATAGTATATAAGGCCCTTATGTCGGGGTTGGTGAACTCGCAGTCGTTTATCTACGTGGTCCAGTGAGTCCCCAGACGAGTCTCATTTGAAACATGTAACTAACGATCGCATCTAGAGAGTTGAACGTGAGTGTTACGAATTTCCACCGAAAACCCTCAACTCAATTCTCACAAGTGGGAACTGCTCTTGTCGGCGAGTGTTTACCTCACCCTCAGAAAAACGCAGGCTGACGTCTATCTAGACTCTGGTCTCAGTACCTACTCAAGGCTTTTTCGTTTACCGAATATACATATGTGCGGCTTATTCTATCAGCGTTTCCGTTCCACATTTACATTTTGTTCTTGTTTAGTCAGCGATAAGAGTCTTCTAGCACCGCTCGTCTGGGTGAGTATCGTCTACGCGCGGCGACCTTTCACGTCTGTTTATGCTCTACAATTTAGCTTCCCCTCGGGCTCTGGCAGCTTGGTAAGAACATTCCACGAACATCACAGATTCAAGACTAACAGTGTTCGTTGTCACCATAAGTCGCTACTCTTCGTAAGCTCTCATCGTCCCATGCGTATGTAAATGCTGATAGCGATCGTTTCAGTCTACATAGGAAAAGGGTAGGCTGGTGTCTCTTTCTCCTGGCCGCCTTGTTTTACTCTCCTTGCTCTCCCTTAGCGCTAATGTCACCATCGTAACCACTCTCGGTGATTCATTCTTCACAGTAAATTATTTTTCTGCCTGGTCGAATACACGCGACTCAAAACATCTTAATGCAGGGCATGGCCGTTTCGTACTGCGCCGTGGCTGCGGCAGTCGACATAATGATCGCGCTTTGCATGACATACCTGCTCGCACGCAGGCGACTCGCGAACGGATTCAAAAAGTAGGCGACTCTTTGGGATGCGTTTATAACCCAGCTTTGATCTCAACCCCATAGCTCTGCGAAGATTCTGCAGCTCCTCACAGTATTTGCCATCAACAGTGGGATCTGGACTGCCGTGTTTGCCCTCCTGACCATCGTCTTGGTGCGTGTTTCACCCCAATTGCATCCCGGTATGTTACTTTCTCAACGAATCGCGTAGTTGCGTGCCTACCCAAGCAACTTGACGTATGTCGTCTTCGACTTCCCTCTTTGCTCCGTCTATTGCAACACGCTACTGGCCAACCTCAACGCTCGATCTTACATCAAGGGCCAATCGAGTGCGCTCAACCTCGGTGCGGACTTGGTCACTGACACAGGGGCATCGAGTACGAAGAACAACGCACAGAGCGGCGACCTCAAGTTCTTTGCATCCACACATCAGGTAATGCGTTCTCATTTCCGCATGGCAGATCGACGCAATTTCGGCTGACGCCCATACGATTTAGGGGACAAAGAACTCGGAGACGCTAATGACAACGTTTACGACGTCGGACGTTACCCAGTCGAGGAAAGCGCCGGCGCTGTGAGAGCAGCATCAAAATATCGTGTTTGTAAAAAAGGCTGCGAACCCTCGTGCGCAGGACGATCGTGACACCCACAGTCAAGTGAGACGAATTATGCGATTTTGTTCACCGTTTATGACGGAACACCCTTGTTCCCTGGTAATTGTTGTTCTGTATGTATTCTGGTGTCTTGACTTTGGTCCGATGATCTCGTCGAAGCGCTGTGACATGTACTGAGATGAATTCGATCCACCTCGAGTGCACCGCCACCACGAATTTCGCGAGGATTCTCCGTGCTGGAGATCTAACCCGAACATGAAGGAATTCCGACGTGAGGCAACTCGGATCAATTCAACGAGTTGACGTCTAATCCTGAACTGAGGCCCTTGACGTGCTTAACGCGCAATGCATCTGTGTCCGTGCGCAACGGTTCGGTACACGTCACTAGTTTATCTCGTGCACATTGAGAATTCGATCAATTTCGTATGGCAATCCGCATCTCCTTGCCTACAGGAACCTGTCTCTACACCATCCGGTCCTGACCATCCAATTTAGAGCAGCGCATGAGCTGAGTCTGGCCTGGCCGCTTCCTGAAACAAAACATGGAGCTGGACATCGAAGACCCTCAGGGGGGTCGAAGCGCTTTCAGCCTGTCTGATCACGTCCACGATCTGTCAGTCCAAACGCGAACATTGCAGTTGGGGAGACTCCTCGGACCTGTCAACAGCATCCCCTCCGAGTCCTCCACTCGGAACTGCGAGGATTCCGGAAATGACTGCAACACGCGCGCAGAGAGCTTGGCGTGCGACTTGAGCAAACATTGGACGTTTTGTTCATTAAGGAGCTGTACGACGTGCAACGAGGGTACGTTCGACCGCAGCCATTCCAAGAAAGTGAAAAGCGTTTCGAACTCTTGTTTCGGAACTTGCGACCGCCTGGATCGCAATCCCAAGTAAGCGATAGACGGAAAATCGAGATGAGGGCGGATGAAAGAGGAGTAGTGATCAAAGACGATGGTGAGACGACGTAAGTGGGGACATGTCCTGATAAGGAGTCGCAGGTGGCTTCCCACGTCAAATGAGTCGATACTAGAGGACAGATAAAACTGGACAGAAAGAAGCTGGGAGCCATACAGGTGAAACAAATCTTCCCATACGTGGGCATTGTTGTAGACGTCAAAGATAAGCTCTCGAAGCGCAGAAGGCTCCGGACAGCGAGTGGTGATAGGGCTGCAGTCCGGGTGGAGGTAATTGAGGAAGGAGTGTAGTCGGAGTGTAGTCACGGTAGATGGGATAGCGAGATGAAGGAGTTCCTTTGACCAAACTAAATGAGGGAAGTTTAAAATGCGGAGCTGCGTACACTTGGCGAGGAGATCCGGGATCCGAAGTGCGGATGGCCAGGGTCGAGACGAGGACCAATCAAGCACGCGCAACGATGCCGCCGAGTGATGCAGCGCACGCAGAATGTCATCCGGCAAGTCCGAGTTGGTATAGTTGGGGGTAATAGAAAACGAGACGATGGTAAGGTGCGGCATGTCCTTGATCAGCGCCTCCATTAGAAGGAACTCGGAGTCTGCATTCTTGGCGTGGTCGCGTATAGCTATATCCAGTCGTTCGGTGTATTCACCCAAGGGTCGCTTGCTGACGACAGTGCCTTGGATGGCAGCAGAACGTGCCAATGTAGTCGAGAGCGACGACAAGCAACGTGCTTTACCGATGTATACGGATCGATAGAGATATGGTATGGCGAGGTGGTACCACTGTCTGCAGACGCGGACGAGGGCGCGTTTAGTGATGAGGGCCCCTCGTAGGCCAGGGGTGACGCTCTTGGTGTAGATTGGCCCGATGAGGCTGGCCTTGTCGTAGATGTCTGGGACGAGGGTTCCTGGGACATGTGTCGCGTGGTGGAAGATGCAGAGCCAGAGTTCGGGAGGGAGCACAGGATGTACAGCAGTCCGTTTCATTGGCAGATCTGGCCGTCAGTTTCAAGCAAACGCGGTGTCAATCAAGAGGTGACTAAGCCAAGTATCAAATCAAACTTTGCTATGTCACAGTCTTTGTCGGACAGACGCTCTGACCCAGGCTGCGTCTATCGCTACTGAGATGTCTCCCCCAACCGATCTCGAGCAAGTTCTGAAAGACGAGGTCAAGTGAGTTTCCGAACCGGCATTGTAGAGTCCTCAGTTTATACATACCACTCACTCAGAGAATGGCACTTTCGTGAGCTACAGAAACTTGCTACTGGTATCTTTTCTAACCTGCGTGTTTGTTTTCCTTCTACTCTCGGTGCGTAGATATCTACTTTCATCAGAACAATGCGGAAGAGCATCATGCCGCGGTCGAGCTCCGTGATGCTGTCCTACGTCTTCGGCGAGACGGGGCCTTTGTAGCCGTCCCTCTCTTCCGAATCAACACAGGTCCGATGGGTCCCCACCCTGTGGGTGAGTTACCCGCATACTGCTTCCTGTCACCCCCAAAGGCAAACGGGATACAGGTTCATACGAGATATGGACCCCTTCCACGTCATTCGCGTCCGTGTTCTCCTACCTCTGCCAGAACAGAGGCGACTTGAGGTAGAGCCATGTCTCAAACTTTCGTTTCCATGGGTTTACCTTGGGCGATGACTCAGCATCTTTGTTCATCCGCTGACACGCGAAGAGGTTGGTTCTCTTCCCCATTCTATCCCAGTAACTGACACGTCTTTCAAAACGCCTCGTATTCAGAGGAAGTGGGTTTCAAGTTTTCTGCTCCCCTTTCACCAGTCGCTGATTCGGAGTCCCACCACAAGGGATCACGAATTCCGCAACGCGTGGATCGGTCCTTCCTACCCTTTAGATCTCTCCGTGCTTGGTGTTGCCGATACTGTGCCTCTCCAGTACCCGAGTCTCAGTTGGTTCTCAGCGTGAATCGGTCTCTGTTTCTCCTGATTTACTCCTGTAGAGCTTGGATATTCTGCACCGGAACCGGACTTCACGCTGGAAGACCGCCGTCGGATCGGCGCAAATGTGGAACGTATTTTAAGAGGGGAGAAGGAAGCTGCAAGGGCACCCTGTACCTGAGGCACTAAGAAGTGCTTGTCGACTGAAAAGTCACAATTGCAGACGGGATGAATGAAGGTAGGCACCCCAGAATACGTGACTAGAAAACACATCAGGAATTCGAATATTAAGAGGCCCTTTAAATGTATTTCTTTTTTATATGCGCGCGAAAGAAAACAAGACCCGACAGAGTGATGGAATCGAGAACATCAGGGAACGAGAGAATCCGAACCCACGGTGAGCAAGCGCACCTGACGAGACGATTAGACCAGGAGAGGAAAAACTCCGCAGGCCCTCATCCCCTCGTTCGGAGAAGGAAGATAAGGGATGCCCAAGTCAGCTGATTAAAGACATTGATTGATCCGCGGTCGGGCGAGGTGGCAAGACGTGAAGCCAACAAAATCGGGTCACATGGCGGTGACCATTACAGAACGGATGGATCTATATTTTCGACCGACCTACTGTAAATGCTGTACGAAATGTGAGTCCCTGGTTTTATTGGTACGGTACGAGGACGCCTGCTGTAATACCATGACGGTGCTTAGATAGAGGGGAGGAGTGAAAGAGGAGTGAAGGATGGGAAGAGCACCATACGGGACCGTAACGAAAGACAGATTGTGAATGTTCCATCGATGAAACAGCATATCCTGCAACAAAGTGGGACAACACTTGACATATCTGATTTCCAACGACCAACTGCTTGAATCTGAGAAGGTTGAAGCCTAGCTACGGCAAGGGAGGTTGCTCCTCAGGCCTGCAAAGAATGACTACCTGCCGGACCGGGTTGAACTATCCGCTCGCAACCAAGCATCACGCGAAGCGAGATAACACTGGAAGAGCACAAGAGGATCTGGCTCCCACCCGCTTCGTTGAGTGACTACCCAATCATCCTTGAAGTACTAATCAGACTTGGAACGAGGAACTAAGAAATCGAATGGGGAGACATCTAGCATGGCAGAGCGGCGCCACAACATATTTGCAAGTGTGCGGAGACGAGGATTGTCTGGTCGGATGAGTTCCCCAAGACGAAACTCGAACAGCCCGAAGAAACTAATCTCAAGAAGCATGATAAACAGCAGGTTGTCATGATTGTAGGGCGCCGGGAAATGGTAAACGCAGACAAGATCATCCCTTTCCAATGGTACTCAGCGCTTGATGGGAGTTGAAATCGAAAACTGCCCCATTGCTTACTCCAGATCTGTCGAACATTTGTTTCTAAATTAACTCCAAGACAATGCCAGTTAGATATGTGCAAATGGAATGCGGCTCAATGATTATGAGGTGCACCATGCCAGAAGGACGGATACAAGGAATGTATCAACGGAAGGATTGAACTGATGGAGATCACAAAAGGTGAGATAAGAATTGAGGGCCGAGGAATAAAGAGCAAAGATGACGTGCGAACGCGGAAACTCTTTCGGCTATTTCAGGCCGTAATTGCCACTGCAGTGACGCGCGACTCTGATGGTCGATCCCCAGCACCTTGGTGATCCAGCACCTCAGTACATCGGATGTCCATCAGGCGTTGAAACAGTGATGCGCCCATACAAGCACCGCACGCTGTCTAGCACAATCGTCATCAAACTCGGTGATCTGGTTGTTTGATCAAATCTCCCCTGGACTCTAACTAGTCATATGATTTCTAGGCACATCATCCATCGTTCATGAGGAAACACACCAGCCTCTGCTCTCGATCCTGTCCTCCGTCGTTGAGACCGTCATTCGACTGCGTGCCTTGGGCCACAAGGTCGTGCTTGTCAGCTCCGGCGCCATCGGGGTTGGACTACGGACCATGGCAATTCCCCAGCGTCCAAAAAGCCTATCCAAAAAACAAGTCAGCCACCGTGATTCTGGCATCCTTTATTTCCTATTTTGCTCACCCGGGTAGCACAAAGGCACTTTCCGCGGTCGGACAAGGACGCCTCATCGCACTATGGGATAATCTGTTTAGCCAATTCGACCAACGGACAGCTCAGATTTTACTCACAAGGGGAGATATCTCCGAAGTGCGCACGTTTCGCGTTAATCGTGGTTTCTCTCACGACTGACTCACTGACAGCGAACGCGATACTTGAATGCCGTTAATACCATCCGGGAGCTCCTGAGCATGGGCGTGGTACCGATCGTAAACGAAAATGACACCGTTTCAGTTAGCGTGCGTTGTCATGTTCCTCCTTTCCATCCAGCCGGCTGAAATGAGTGTAGGAAATAAAATTTGGCGACAATGACACCCTTTCTGCGATCACGTCTTCTATGATTCATGCTGACTACCTCTTCCTCCTCACTGACGTCGATGGACTTTACACGGCGAATCCGCGAAAAGATCCGACGGCGAAAAAAATCGACGTCGTCACGTCCGTCGCAGACATCCGGTCTCAAGGTAATTCTCGTGCATTTGTTCGTGTGTGGTTGATCCCGATTCTTCCGAAGTAAGCACGTCCACATTGGGATCTAGTTTGGGCACAGGCGGCATGGAGACGAAACTGATTGCCGCAGAAATCGCCACCGGCGCGGGCGTCACAACAGTTATCGCGTCCAGCAAACAACCGTCGACGATCGTGGATATCATTGACTACTATACTCAACTCCGATTCCGGTCTGTCCCTTCGTCGGGCACCACAAGTCCGGTGCCGAAACTCCAGGCGATCGATCTTGATCAGGTCAATGTGACGTTGAGTACACCCCGACCACCACACACGGTGTTCAAGCCCTCTGCAGTGCCGATGCGAGATCTGAAGTCCTGGACGAGCCATACCCTGTACCCCGCTGGCGGCGTCATCATCGACGACGGCGCGTATGCGGTGTTGTCGCGTCGCGAGTCTGGAGGGCGGTTGCTTCCGGTGGGCGTGCTTGGCGTCCGCGGATCGTTTGCGTCCGGACAGGCCGTGCGAGTCCTCGTGCGGAGCCTTTCCGAATGGGAGGGTGGAGAGAAGGCCGCGCGGCTTCCTGATCCCCACGATGCCGAAAACTTGCTGTCGCGATCAAGCTCGTCTTCTTCCATAGATCTCGCATCAGATACGCAAACTATCATGGACGATGATTTTCACGCGGTGGGGGAGGCGGAAGAAAGCGACGCGTGGGAGGTGAAGGAGGTCGGACGCGGGCTTGCGAATTACAATTCGGTGCAGATATCTCAGGTCAAGGGATTCAATAGGTACGTTGGCGCACCGCTACGTCTACTGTTCTGACGAGCCGGCCAGCGCACGGATCCCGCAGCTGTTAGGGTATGCAGACACGGAGTATGTGGTCGAAAACATCACGATCCGGAGGTGATTGATAGTGGCTGTTATTGTATTTGGCGTTGTTGTGTCTAGGACGAGTATCTGTAGGATCGTTTTTACCTCGTCTGTAATGTATCACGGAAACTCGATCAGAGTGCTCGCGGGCAAGTCGCGCTCGTTCTGCCTATAGAACGCCGCTGACACTCTCACAGGCAACAGTCACCCGGAGCTCGCCCAGTCCGTGGCCGAGCGGTGAGCTGCACCGGGTCCATGCAGTCCAGCGGACTGCTAATCTACCCATCCACAGCCTCGGAGTCTCCCTCACTCCATGCACCCCCCAAAAGTTTTCCAACGGCGAGATCAACGTCAAAATAGCAGAATCTATCCGCGAGGAGGACGTCTTCATCATCCAGTCCGGATGCCATGACGTCAACGACAACCTGATGGAACTCCTCATCCTCATCTCTGCCTGCAAGACTGCCTCTGCCCGCCGTATCACCGCCGTGATTCCCTGTTTCCCCTATGCGCGTATGGACAAGAAGGACAAGTCGCGTGCGCCTATCACGGCCAAGCTTGTCGCCAATATGTTAGCCGTCGCCGGATGCGACCACGTCATTACCATGGATCTCCACGCGAGCCAGATCCAAGGCTTCTTCGACATTCCTGTAGACAACCTCTTTTCGGAGCCTTTGATGATTTCATACATCAAGACACGCATTGACGGGTGGAAAGACAGTATCATCGTCAGCCCCGATGCCGGTGGTGCGAAAAGGTACGTGGTTGTTCCCGAAGGAAGACACGTGTCGTGCTGCGTGGGCTTATATGGCTTCTCAGGGTCACGGCTATCGCGGACAAACTTGGCGTCGAGTTTGCCTTGATTCATAAAAAACGGGATGGTAAATCCGAGAATGCACCTGAGCGAATGGAGCTGTTGGTTGGTGATGTACGAGATAAGGCACGTTCCCTTTTACGTCCTGAGCCCTTGAGGTTCGGTGGCTGATGGACCGGCCCTGAAAGGTTGCTATTTTGGTGGATGATATGATTGATACCGGGCACACGCTGGAGCTGGCGGCGCGCACGCTGAAAGACAAGGGTGCGAAGGCTATTCACGCACTGATATCTCATGGCAAGTACCTATCATTGACCCGATCTTTGATTCTGATTCGCTGTCGGAATAGGGTTATTTGCGGAAGCGGACATGAAGAGTTTACAGGACCTACCGCTAGAACACATAGTGGTACGTACATTCTGTCGTTGATCTGCGGTGGCACGTCGAATGAACGAGGATAGGTTACCAACACGATACCGCAAAGACAACATAAAACTCAGTGTCCAAAGCTCCTCACGATAGACATCGCCGCTACGATCGCAGAGAGCATCCGCAGAACACACAACGGAGAGAGTATCAGCCTGCTCTTTGGTGAATGGGCGGATCGCAGAGATTTAGATATAGCGATCTAGGATTCTTTCTCGGCTACATCCAGTCAGTTCTACGAAATTTCGCCTACTCGGAGTCGATCAAAAAGGTCGTATTTCGCGCCTTGAGACGCCCAGATGATGTGAATCGATGGTCAGAGGACGATGAACTAAACTCACGAATTTGTTTGGCAAGTGTCTGTACAATTGACCGTGAAGCGGGACGCTGGTTTCAGTTGAGCCCAGAGTAGCGACTAACAATACATCTGTCACGGACGATCTGAGACCCAGACCATCAGATTATCAGTGATGAGTCGTGATGTTAGTAACCGACGTGCACTGGATGATGTGCCACCAGTGGCCTGGTGCGGAACCTGGTTGTTCCGACTTGGCCTCTGTCCTTGACTTGTTGAGGAACGACCATGCGCTATGTACGGCGATTCCGTCTCGGATCATCGGAATGGCGTCGTTTGTCGTGCTCGTATTCAGCTTATCACGACTAATGCCGACCCATTTCCAGTTCATAATGATGGGCGGCTACTCGGGCCCACCGTTCCCGATATTCGGCCTCTCGTCCCTGACCGGGTGGTTCGCCTTCTCTCGTTATTTCTAGCATGGGTGGAGCGCTTTCGACCCGTATCAAACCAACGGTAGAGAGCGACAGGGAGAGCATGGAGCACGAGGGACGCGTCGTCGAGGTAGTCATACATGCAGCCGAAGGAGTTGATGATGGTCCCGGTGGCCTCACATTTGAGGAAGGTGTGTCGTTCACTTTTTCGTGGTTCTTCATCGTCCCGGTTTAACGAAGGTGTCGCTTAGACACGGCCGGAGGACTCGGTCGTCATCTGGGCGTCACTTCATGCACGCTTCTCATCGTCGGGCGCATAATCGGCACAGGCATCTTTTCGACACCCTCCTCGATTCTGAGCGGAGTGGGTTCCGTAGGTGCATCGCTCATGCTCTGGGTACTTGGATTCGTCCTCTCCTTTTGTGGGCTATTTATCTGGCTTGAGTTTGGAACGATGTATCCTCGGAGCGGAGGCGAGAAAGTGTACTTGGAAGCCGTCTATCAAAAGCCCAAATACCTCGCTACGGTTGTGTTTGCCGCGAACGCAATTCTTCTAGGGTTCACGGCGAGCGGGTGTATCGTATGTGCAAACAACACGTGTCGTGTGACTGTCTGACAACTAGCACACAGGTCTTTGCGAGCAAGTAAGTCGATCGACAAAATTCACCTGAACGAGGGACCCAACGCCACTCTAGCATCCTTGTCTCTGCGGGAAAGGTCGCGACAAACTGGTCAGAGCGTGGAATTGCTCTTGTCGGTGCGTTTTATTGGCTCTAACGAGATCTGCACTCTTCAAAGTCGTTTTAGTTATCTTTGCTGTGACGATCATGCACGGCTTCACACCACGCGCTGGCGTGTACATCATGAACGTGCGCACATAGCCACGCTTTTCATCTCTGCATACGCACTAACGACATGGCGCTTCAGCTGCTGACGGTATTCAAGATTGTTATTCTTATTTTCATCGTTGTTACGGGCTGGGTCGTATTATCGGGCAAGACTCACATCGCTTATCCGCATGCTAACTTCGTCAATGCGTTCGCTGGTAGCTCCAAGAGCGGCGGGGATGTGAATATTCTCGTTCGATATTCCCCGTTAGCAACCACTGACCGAGGGACAGTACGCAACAGCGACCTTCAAGGTCTTGAATGCCTACGCCGGCTGGTCGAACGTCAACTATGTACTCAACAATGTCCGAAATCCGGTGCGAACGCTCAAGATTGCAGGTCCTCTTGGATTAGGGATTTGCGCCGCTCTCTACCTGTTTGCAAACATTGCCTACTTCAGTGCAGCGACCAAGGTATGGCTGTTCAGTGACTTCGTCAGGTCCTATGCCGACTGTGCTGATGGGCCCGATGGATGCTGTTAGACCGAGATCGAGCAATCTGGGGTGACGGTAGCTGCTTTGTTTTTCAGGAATGTATTCGGGACAACTGCAGAGCGTGCGCTGAGCGTTTTTGTCGCTCTGAGGTGAGTGACAGTCTTTCACGTAATGCGGGCTGATCGTATTTCTTTATTTCCCGGCCGTTGAATCTGACCCTGCAGTGCGCTTGGAGTGAGTGTTGACATGTATGGTGTTCGTTACCTCGTGTTAATATCGCCTTAGAACGTCATCACCATTGTATGTACTGACACCTTGGGTCATCTCACTGATGCTCATGAAACGTGCATAGACGTTTGCTGCCTCCCGCGTAAATCAGGGTAAGAACACATGCCGTCCCGTGTTATTCTCTCAACTGACCGGCACACGGCTTCACTGCCAACAGAGCTCGCTAAGGAGGGCATTCCACTGCCGTTCGGCAACAAGTTTTGGGCGTCGAATTGGCCCACTGGAAAATCGCCTCTACCCGGACTAATTATCCATCTGATACCTTCAGTGAGCACGCTCGTAATCGCTTTAAAAGAGCACATTGACTGAGCCGTAAGTTCAGATCATTGTTATCATTGCACCGCCAGCAAATGTCGTATATCCTTTTATCTTGGATGTCGAAGGATACCCAATGCAAATTATCAATTTCTTCATCGTCATCGTACGTTGTCTTCCATTGTGTTGAGAATATATTCCAAACTTTGATCTTCCTTTAGGGACTGTTTTGGATGCGTTGGAAGAAGCCTGATATTCCCAGACCGTTCAAAGGCAGGTAGACTTTGTGGTCGCAAAATTTGCTCTCACTTCGCCTATCCCAGTTTGGTGGCCAATAGCAGTGGTCTATCTTGCGGCGGCGGCGTTCCGTAAGTCTCATTCCTCACGCGCTTGATTGCGACGTTCAATATGTTTGTCAGTCATGATTGCACCATTCCTTCGTCCTGCCAACGGTGTCGGAGATACTCCGCCTCTGCCATATTATCTGTATGTCGCTTCACTCCGAGGAAGTGTTTTGAACTAATTGTCAACAGGTATTGCCTCGTTGGCATTGGCGTCTTGCTGGTCGGGGTCGCCTATTGGGCAGGATGGCGGATTCTGTTGCCCAAAATATTCGGGTATAACCTCGTGCCCCGCAAAGAGAAGCTCGACGACGGGACAGTCGTCACTCTGGTATGCGATTTCGAGTCGGCGAAACGGGCATGGCCAAACTGATTCGATTGTTCAACTTACAGTTTTCGCGCAAGAAAATCCAATGAATGCTGTCGAATAAATGCCCATTCACGTTACCCACGCTCTCCTGTCTTCTGCTGTGAGATAAGCCGACACATGATTTTTGACACGAATTCGACGGTGAGCTATGTGCTGCCCGCTGATACCGCCACTGCATACGGTATGAATCACCTCGTCTATGGTGGAGTTCGGCTGTTTGATCTGGCTGATGTGGTTGCGCAACACCATATGCAGAGACAGGAAAATCGCGAGTGCACGCTGTCATCAGTTCGGAGGCCCCTGTAAACCAACTGTGACCTGAGTCTGAAACAAGATCGTCGTCCATTGATCATCGCGTTTGTTTGATTTGAAAAGAGATGAGATCAGGTTGGCTCAGCAGTCCGTCGGAGAATGCCGGGAATCATCAGCACGTACGGAGAAAAACGTCATTCTTGGCAGAGGTGACTTGGTTAGTCTCTGTTAAAACTCCTTCGTGATCTAACAGCCGGACGACTTCTGAGAATGGTCCGACCATATATGCAAGGTGTCTGTTTGATCTGTAACCCGCACTCGGAACACAAGCGGAGGTGCTTTCAAGAGTTCCAACTTGCGACGCCCAATCCCGACCCATCATGATAGACGCGACTTCCAACTTACCCTCAAGCCTTCGAGTTTATCTCGATCAAACATCGGGGGTAAGTGGATCTTATCGCTTCCAAAGGGAAGAATTGAGAACAAGTTTCAGTTCATGAAACGCGCAGCAGTTGCCTATTCAGTATAACCGCTGCCAAAGGTTCAAGCGATGAAACCGATACACCACTTCATTCCACCGAAGCAAGCGGATACATAGCGTGATTTTTCCCTGTGAGACGTGGACAAACAGTGTGTCGCTTCCGTCCGCTCAGCATGTCAGGGAAACTTTGGAACCGATGGTGGACGATGAAAAACGACGAAGATAGACCGGATCATGATAAGGGCCCTGATGTGAAGGCCACGCCGGATGATGGCGACGTGGGTCCCGGTGGGCTTACTTTCGAGGAAGGTGGGTCAGTTCGCTATTTCGTGGGATCTTCGTCCGGTGTGATCGACAGTTTTGCATAGATACTGCTGGTGGGCTTGGCCGTCATCTTGGTGTCGTCACATGCACACTCCTTATCGTCGGGCGCATAATCGGCACCGGGATCTTTTCGACACCCTCCTCGATTCTGAGCGGAGTGGGTTCCGTCGGGGCATCGCTCATGCTCTGGGTACTCGGATTCGTCCTCTCCTTTTGTGGGTTGTTTATCTGGCTTGAGTTTGGAACGATGTATCCTCGGAGTGGAGGCGAAAAGGTGTACTTGGAAGCCATCTATCAAAAGCCCAAATATCTTGTCACGGCTGTGTTTGCCACAAGTTCGATTCTGCTGGGGTACAGTGCGGCTGGGTGTATCGTAAGTGCAGAACTTGAACATGTCATGTGGCTACCTGATCACAGATGGTACGTAGGTCTTCGCAAGCAAGTAAGTGACATGTGAAATTCCAGAACGGATGCTCTGATGGTGTTGTAGTATCATTGTTTCTGCGGGAAGAGTCGCAACGAATTGGTCTGAGCGCGGCATCGCTCTTGGTGGTACGTATGATCAACTCCCACCTAACATTAGCATTGGTCAGAACTTGACTTTAGTGATTTTTTTTGTGACGATCATCCATGGTTTTATGCCACGCACTGGTATATATTTGATGAATGTGTGCACACTAGCCAAGCTTTTCGTCCCTGCATAGTCTAACAACGCAGGATCCCAGTTGCTGACGATGTTCAAGATCGCCATTCTTACATTTGTCGTCGTGACTGGTTTGGTTGTGTTATCGGGCCAAACCCATATTACCAACCCGCACGCCAACTTCACTAATATGTTCGCTGGCAGTTCTCACAGCGGTGGCGATGTGAGTACCTGTCATTCCCCACCCACATTAACCACCGACGAAGATAGACAGTATGCGACGGCGGCGTTCAAGGTTCTAGACACCTACGCAGGCTGGTCGAATGTCAACTTTGTACTCAACAATGTTCGAAACCCAGTGCGGACGCTCAAGATCGCGGGTCCCCTCGGACTGGGTATCTGCGCTATCCTCTACATCCTTGCCAATATCGCATATTTCGCCGCAGCGACGAAGGTACAGCTTCGCCATGTCTTGTATTGATGGGGCCAACGGATCGCACTAGGCTCAGATCGAGCATTCCGGGGTGACCGTGGCTGCGTTGTTCTTTAGGAACGTGTTTGGAACGGAGGCGGAGCGTGCACTGAGCGTTTTTGTCGCCCTCAGGTAGGTCATGCATTTACCTGCAGGGTGTACCCACCTTGTTTTCTGACCCTTCCGATGGCACGCAGCGCATTGGGAGTGAGTGTTAGGTAACTCACCATTGGCCATGTTGTACTGATGCTGCCTTAGAACGTTGTGACTGTTGTACGTGCTGGGACAGCTGGCTGTTCTCATTGACATTCATAACCATAGACAGACGTTTGCCACCGCCCGCCTTAACCAGGGTAATCTTGCTGACATTGACCCTATCATTCTCGAATTGACTGCGGTGATGGTCACTTATTTGAAACAGAACTCGCCAAAGAAGGGATTCCTCTCCCCTTCGGCAACAAGTTCTGGGCATCGAATTGGCCCACAGGAAAGACACCCGTACCAGGACTCATCATTCATTTGATCCCTTCTGTGAGTGTATGCCTGATTTCCGGCGAGAGGTGTGTGATTGCCATTGTAGATTATCGTGATTCTTGCACCCCCGATGGACGTTGCGTATCCCTTTATATTAGACGTCGGAGGGTACCCAAGTCAGATTTTCAATTTCTTCATTGTCATCGTATGTGGACTCCCCTCTCCTCGAAGTCGCCTTTCCTATGGAGATAATTCATTAGGGACTCTTTTGGCTGCGTCGGAAGAAACCAGATCAACCCAGACCATTCAAGGGTAGGTAAATTATGTGATGCGGAAAGCTGGAACTGACGCCTCTGTCTTAGTGTGGTGGCCTCTGGCATTATTGTATCTCGCTGCAGCAATGTTCCGTGCGTATTAATTCACATGAGCCTCACCATGGCGCCCTTGTATAACGCTTGACAGTCATGATTGCACCGTTCGGACGTCCGGCCAATGGCGTTGGAGACACCCCACCTATACCATACTATGTGTGCGTAGAACCCTGTTCAATCCTCAGACGCACTGAATGGGTGAATGGACAGTTACTGCCTCGTCGGGATTGGTGTCTTGTGTTTGGGAGTATGTTATTGGGCTGGGTGGCGCATTATTTTACCAAGAGTGTTTGGGTACGAGCTCGTACTACACAAGGAGACGCTCGAAGACGGCACGGTCGTGACTTTGGTACGTTGCTCCCCGATCCCCATAAACGTGTGAAACACCCCAGCCAACTAGTTGACCGCAGTTTTCCGACAAGAAAGTTCAATGAAGGTTGCTTTCAAACGATCTTTTCCGCCGTCAGAGTACCTTTGTCGTTTCCACAGAGGTCTCGGATCTTTACCCGGTGCACGTGTTTATGGCTTCCAACGTCATAATAATCATGTCTTATCTTAAATATGACCATGCGTAACTGTCGGGGCATGCTGCCAGTAAGGTTGTCTATATCAAAGGATTTTCAACTTTACATCGGGTCTCGAACGTACTGTTGTGACTCTATTGAACTCCCAACCCGCAGTCGACCACAAAACATGTTCTTTCCGGGCGCTACCTACAACGTTGCATGCATCCGCGAGTAGATCATACGTATGCATGCTGCTCGAAGATCTCCCAGTTCAGCGGGTCCGCTCGTGTCTCTTGCGCCAGTACTCCAGGCCGTCACCTGACTTGCAGAGGAAAGTCACTGGCTAGGAATCGCTGTTCGACCGTGGATCGATGTCACCACCGCACATCGCCCCTGGCCGTCGACTCATGTCCGCTCAGCCTCCGCTCGTCATCACGTTGGATGGACGTCTCAGCGCCACAGTCGTGCCGTCGCCCGTCGCCATCATGGAGATGCTTTGCGGAGCACGACGGTGAGTCATCTGGCGTCTTCTCCAACCGGTAAACGATTCGATCGTCCGCGTGCTGTATCCATGCAGGACGAGACTGTAATGCGTTTTGCAGTCACATCTCTCACTCTGCCTCCCGGTGGCCCTCGGTGGCACTGGAGTTCGCCAAGACAGTCTCACCGTCGAGGCGCCTACAGCGGATCAAGAAAGTTACGCCGCCGAGTCCGCCGAGTCAACTGATCCGCCGAGTGCGACAACGTCAAACTTGTGCATCTCGTTCCGAGTCAACATCGCCTGAACTGACCGTCAGCAGATGCACGCACGTAGCACGAGATAGAACCACCGAGAAGGCTTGCAAGTTGGCGTGCGGGCGTCCCTTTTCGTGGACACATTCTTGGATAGCAACGTCTTGCGTGGGGGGCATTCACAAAGCGCAATTCCGTCGGTTCGATTTCCATCCTACTACTTTCCCCAAAGTCCCTAGGGAGGAAAGAAGCCGCTTCGGGCTGCCGTGTCCCAGAAACTTACGTTCATGACGAGTCTGCTCTGATCCAACGCGACCGATGTCGTTTACTAATTCGAGCTCAAGGGATAGCAGATCCAGAAGATCAATGGAACGATACCGGGAGAAAGGTGAGAACAAACCGTTTCAATCTTCTTTCCTTCCGTGTGGACGTTGCCGTTCCGCACGGAACGCTCGTGTGAACCGAGGTTCCAGTCGGCGGCAGTTCAACGACGGCGAAGCAAACGTATTCGCATGGAGGACGAGGAACAAGTAATTACGAATGTCACGGGCTCGGTCGATTGGAGTAACGCGAAATGTCAGCTTTGCAGCGTGATAGAAGGGGTCTGTCGCAACATGCATATGTGGACGTCAGCGGTTCGGTCGTCGAGCCGGTGGACGCGATTCTAGATCCGTCTTCGTTTCTCCTGAAGAAACGCTGATAAACATGTATACCAGTCACGTTGCCGATCGCAGAGTGGAAACATTGGACGGGTACTTTAGCGTATTGTTGTATTCTCCTCTGGGTGTCTCGGGTAGATGATGCCGGAACGAATGAACACCATCAACTACAGCCCAGTTAGTGAGTCATATGAATATGTAATCATTACATCCTCCTCACTTTGAAATCGGTCGCCAGCCTGGATCTTGGGCGTCTTCGACCAAGAAATCGTACCAGAACTTGGCAATGGGGGCTGTGCTGAGATGCCAGAGCGCGTGTGCATCCAAGACGCGACCCAGGGGTGGAAAATCGAAGACCTCGAGTGCGGTGGCGGCCGTGGTCAGCAATACAAATATCCCTGCTTTGTAGATGTGTCGTGGATAGTACGCCTTGGGTCCGTGGGGGAATCGCTGAAAGACAGGAAATGGGAGGGAATACAACAACCACAAGACGTTGTGAGAGACCCCAAGGACGAGGTTGAAGATCATGTTGTACGAATAATCGAATCGGGGAAGCATGGTCAGATACGTGATGTGAGATAGATAGACGATGGTGCACAGTGCAGACCATCCGAAGCGCGAGCGCGCACGACCGTTGTCAGCTTTGGATGGCCGAGGGTAGAGGTTTGCCATGCGAAGGACTGTGTAGTACAATGCGAAGAGAATGGCCAGGGCAGCCGAAAAATAGTCCAACTTTTCGGTGAGTGGTAAATCTTTGTTCTGTCAGACTCGACCACAGCGCCACACGGAGGCGTTGGTCCTCACCTCTCGTGTGAAAGACCGCCGACCAGATCCACGCGTTGACACTCACGTACGCCCAGGCGAGGTAATAGTTCCTGAACGGGTGACTCGTAGGTATTTTTCGTGAGATTTGACGGGCACCCTGCAGATGAGCCCACATGTTCCAGAGGGAAAACGCGACCGAGGCGGGTTCCTGGATGCCGAGGAAGCGCCAGAACGGCCATTTTCCGTAGTACTGATGGATATTTTGGCCGAGTCGGACGGCCTGGTCCGTCAGCATGTGCATGCACCGGTATTTACAATCATCAGTGCACGTCCAGCACGTCAAGCGGAGGTCGAGGGGGAGGCTCGTCCATGGGTGACAACGGTCGCCGTAGCACGTCGAGACGCAGTTCTGGAAGTCTGTAGATCTGTCTCCTGAAGACGCATAGGCCGTGCTCACCAAGAGCGCCAGGAGACACGCAAACAAGATGAGCGTCTTCATCGAAGGGTTGAGCGATTACATAAGCTCGTCCTCCACTCCGAGTCCAAGGTGATGTGTGTCCCCAGTGACTAGAATCTTGATCCGATACTGACGACGCACAGACCACTACTCGGACGGACCGCCCTACAAATCAGGGTCAGTCATAAACGAATGGTTCGAAGCGCACAATCCACGACCTTTTCGGCCTCGACATACTTCGACGACCGAGGCCCTCACGGAACCGCCCAACCCATCTCTGAATACGTTAACGTGAGTCCACGTTCACTGGAAACGGCGTGTCGAAAAAGCTCGAAATCATAGTAACTTTGAACAGCCACATTCCCGCCCCATAGTGTCCTATTTCTTCCCCAAGGGTGTCGGCGAATATCATTATGGGGTGCGCCCAAGTTCGCTTCTATCGCGGTTCAGACAAGTGCAAACGGTCTTTTCCCCTTCGGTTTAGGAACGACATCCGATGAAACCGCACCGATTGACGCTCACGAATGCGCTCGTCATGGGTTATGGTCTGGACAAACAGATCCATCATATTCACAACCCACGGCCCGCAACGCAGGAAGAACTCGAAATGTACCACGACCACGACTACGTCGAATTCTTGTCCAGGTGAGCCCCTCGACGTCACCTGACCTCGTGCGTACGATCACCCCACTACAGAGTAACTCCTGGGAATCAAAATGATATGCGCCATTTGATTGACACGTTCAACTGCGTCGAAGACTGCCCCATATTTTCCGACATGTACGACTTCTGCCGCATGTATGCTGGCGCGTCGCTCGCCGGCGCACGGAAACTGTGCGCAGGGGCTTGTGACACCGCAATCAATTGGTCGGGTGGCCTCCACCATGCGAAACGAGGCGAAGCAAGCGGATTCTGCTATGTGAACGACATCGTTATCGCCATATTGGAACTCCTCAGGTGAGCGAAATCCACTCTGAGCCCGTCGCGGAGCGCTGAGCGACCGATCCAGATACCATCCGAGGGTGCTCTATATCGACATCGATATCCACCACGGCGATGGCGTCGAGCTCGCATTCTACCACTCAAACCGCGTCATGACCGTCTCTTTTCACAAATATACGGGCGAGTTCTTTCCCGGGACGGGAAAGCTCGACGACAATGGGGCCAACCTAGGAAAGCATTTCTGCCTCAACGTGCCCCTTCAGGACGGGGTCGACGACGAGATGTATTTGACCGTGTTCAAGACGGTCATTGAAGACACTGTCGCCGCCTTTCGCCCGACATCAATCGTACTCCAGTGCGGTGCCGACTCACTCGGATGTGATCGACTGGGCGCGTTCAACCTCTCCATCGCCGCACACGGCGAATGTGTCAACTTTGTGCGCAAGTTCAACGTGCCGCTACTTGTCCTAGGCGGAGGCGGGTACACGATCAAGAACGTGAGCCGGTGTTGGACGTACGAGACGGCCGTGCTCGTTGGTGCGGAGATACCGGATGAGCTTCCGGCGACAGTCTATGACCCCTTCTTTCGGGATTCTCAGTGGAAGTTACACCCGCCGCTGACAGGGCGCGTCGAGAATCAGAACTCGGCGGCGTCGCTGCAAAAGATCACGATCGGGATCAGAAACAAGCTACGGTATCTGCAAGGCGCTCCGAGCGTCGCGATGCAGGAGATTCCACCTGACCTGGAAGGGCTGCTTGCGGACGAGGACAAGACAGGAGAAGAAAAGGACGAGGAGAGGGGGACGGTGATGGCGGGGGAGCGACGCAGCGATCGGTCGATAGCGCGGAACGAGTATTTTGATGGGGAGAACGACGTGGATCACGACCCCCTGGAGGTGGTGTCAGTATCAGTGTCGTCTTCGGTGAGCACGAGACGGGGGTCGGGGACGTCGCGTCGTTCGAGGGGGCTTGGGAAGCGAAGAGGAGGGAGAGGACGAAGTCGAGGGAGTGCTGCCGTAGCGGCTGCAGTAGCAAAGGAGGACGGAGAGGAAGATGGGGACGAGAATGGATCTGCATCGACGGCCACCCGGACTAGTACCAGAGCAAGGAGCAGGAAACCTGCACGCAGGCCAAGGGCGAGAGCGGCAGCCGCAACGGAGAAGGAAGAAAAGGAGAAGGAGAAGGAGAAAGACAAGGAAAAGGATTCGACGGACGTGGATCAGGATGCTACGGCCGAGCCTGAGTCGGGTCAAGAACCAATGACGCCGATGGAAGTCGACGTCGACGTGTCTGTATCTTGACGCTTTTTCTCTTGCACTCGGCGCGGTGTACTATAGGAAGGTGTCTTGAATTATCCTGCGCTCGAAAGTGGTGAAGTTGCCAGATTGCATGATCAATTCAATCGTTGATGTCCACCACGCAGCAACATTGCAGACGATGTTATTCATCCTGATGCACACTTCACTTAGGAACAGGAACAATGAGCCAGGCACTTGCTTATATGTGCTTGGTGCTTGCCGATTGACTCTGCGGCTGTCCTGGAGGCACAAGTCATCGCTGCTGGAAGGGAGGTGCATACGCACACTGCACGAATCCAAGCTGCCTCCAAAAAGCTGATATTGCAGACAAATCCATCGCACGTTGTTTCTACAGGAATGACAAGACGCGTGTCTGTTTCGCTTTGGCCTGTAACGTTCACGACCTTCACTTGCCGCGCGGACCACCACCTCCTGAGGAGTACGAGTTTTCGCGAATACTGTTGGGTTCAGACAAACCGGGAAGATGGTTCCGAACTTCTCCCGCATTCGGGTCATGAGGTGAGGTGGTTCTCTTTTACCAGCTTATCTCTTTCCGACGGTTGATGTCACGTAAGTCACAGTTAAAATATCGTCTCTTTTGCAATCAGTCACTTGCGATGGAGTATGGTAAATACTAAGACCTGGAGTCCAGGGATGTCCCTACGGTTGGGAACCTACCTGGATCGGGACGTAAATGCGTCACGCAGCTCTTTGGCAATCCAATATGAGAGAGGAATGGTGCGTATCTGAGAATTCGTTATTTCAATTATAATCGCAGCATCAAGACTGAGACTTACCAAAGGCAGCGACAGAAATTCATCAATCTTCGTCATGCCGATGTCGGTCCGTACAAGGAAATTGGCCGCCCACCAATCTCCACGATTCGCGAATGGGACTGACAAGTGCAGAGTAGAGGTATGCAAAATCCACTAGTATTGCCTTTCAATTACGAAATGCTTGAAGTTTTCTGGCGGAAAGTAGGGAATTCAACGGCCGAACGAAGACCGTCATCTCCAGATTCGAGAGTCGAAGTCCAGTTCCCTTGATCATCTCATACTCGAGCCAAGAGCCTTGGCCTCAACCGCGAGACGGTCATGCATCCCGCACCAGCGAAATTGAATATTTTAATGTCACCACCATGTGTCGTGCTTCATATGGACACTGGTCAGTCACTCAGATTCAATGAAGATCGTGGTTCCCTGATGTCTGCCATCCTGGTATGTCTCTCCCAACCTAATGGCTATTCGCACATCAGACAACATCATCCATCACGCCCCCAGGCCCTTCAATAATTCCGGGTTGTGATCTCTGTCTGGTCCATCATCTAATCCATTCGATGTACTCATATTTCGTTCAAGGGGGTGTCCCCCTTAGGCTGTATTCACACACTGGGCCGATTTCTCGGTGTTCGCTAGGCATTCACCAGAACAGCTGAAACGAACGAAACCCACCAATTACTCTCTCGAAACCGAACAAATCGTCGTGGTTACGTCTGCCTGGTGCGTGCGGCTTTGTCCCACTCTGCACATGGAATGGGGGCAACAACGAGATTGGTTGCTCGGCCCGGGCCCGGCTCGGATGAAAGAGGGTCAATTCCATTGCGGCGCGTGTACGCGATTTAAGTAATTAGATCCTGGACAGGGCTAGAATACAAAAAGCTAGTAATACCGTAAATCTCGAAACCAGCTCCGTAACCGTTTTGGTGTTTGGAGCTAAGTCTGAAGCTAGATCAAACGGCGGTTACTAAATGAATATGATAAAGGTGAAAGCATACCATTGAATAGGCTTTCCTGTCACTGACATATTTGAAGAATCCTGCGCAAATCGAGGCTTATGTGAAGTCTTGTTCGGCGTAGTAGAGGCGAAGAAGTGTTTCGGTCACTGTATAAAAAGGCTGACCCAAATCGCGGTTCAGCAGGATCCTGCCACCTCTCAGAGCATTTAACTCACTGCCTCCACAACGAAAGCATGTACATCCCCTTGTCTTCCCTTCTCCCGACTGCTGCGCTTGTCGCAATCGTGGCCGCTCGCACATGCGAGTCATCTGGAGGCACTATTCGGTGCTGCAACGAGGAAGCAGTAAGAGTTCCCCATTTCTTGTACCTTTGGAGTTCAAACTAACGACAATTTATGCAGGCACAAAACCCTTCATGCATCAACCCGTCGAGCGATAATACTACTTGCACTGATAGCCAATACCAGTACCTCGACTGTTGCTATCCGGTGGGTCGTTATTCTCTTATTTCACGGAAGGAGGCGAATGGCGCTGATTGTTGCTCCCTGGTCGAATAAATAGTACGAAGGTAGCACTGTCTGCATACCCATTCTCTGTGGGTAAAGAACTTGTGTAATATATGGTGTCGTCTTGGTAGCCGTCGCAGCCCTAGCAAGGCTCGCCTCTTCACTGTTTTGTATACATGGGATGAATGAAACTTCAGAGTGATACCGAAGCTCCGTCACAAAGGTGGGGGGGATGCTTTGATGGTGATCTTTGCCTTGCCGCCATTCACGCATGTCACATTATCTGCAAGGATCCGTTAGCACGCACGGAAACCTCATCTTACTGCGATATGATCTGAATGATTTCCCCCGTTGCCCTATCGAAGGGTACTTGATGGGTGAACTCGCGCATTGTTAATGTCAGACTAAATAAAACGAACCGCCCTAGAGTGCGCCATGTACTTGTATTCCGGTGAGCATGACAAGCATCATAAGGACGCACCGAAAGCCCAGTATTTCCAATCGCGAACGAGATCGACGAACGTGTTTCACTAGTTCGAGATAGCGGTAGAGCCTTCTGTGCGCCAGAGCTTCTGTGCGAAAAAAGTCTCGTGGGCGACCGGGTTGTAGGGGAAGTGACAATAGAATATGACATGTTTTCCGCTGAGTGGCACCGGCAAGCGAGAACCATCGATACAAAGAAGCTGTAATCCTCAGTCTCGGGCAGCACTTTGCACTTCTGCCAACAGGGTGTAAGCACGCCGGCTTACCTAGGTCCCATATACCGTCCGCTGTACTGAGTGCTAGTCATTCGGTATTCTACCTTTTGATGTAACGGCTAAGCGCGGCGGTCTGGTCATTTACACAGGGACCATGAGGCAGCGCTAACTCGTGGATGTGCTAAAAGAATGCGGGTTTGCGGTGGGTTAGCATATGCACCAGCCTGGGGAAGGACAGGATGAATTATAGCACCACCAGTGACTCGATTATAGCATCGGTCGAGCAGTAGAAACACGTAACGCTTTCGACTCGGAAGAGTCCCCAGTGGTTGGCTGGCAACTGGACGAATAAGGGAATTATATGATGATCTTTCCAAAAAAAAAAAAAAGTATGGGTCCGCACTTCATGCCTCAAGTTGGGATGCGGTTTTTGAATCGGCAGAATTAGTATGACGGGAGAATTGAACGTGAGCTTATAATTATGTACCCAGCTACGTGATGACATGTTGGAGGAAATGAAGAGCCCGTGCATCCGTTCATAAAAAGGTGAATCCATGTCAGGATCTCGTTGCCTCCCTTTCGATTAGGGTTCGGTTGAAAATTCGATCTGACTTTATCACACCTGTTAATAAACAGTGGTGTTCGAATACATATTCAACAGCAGTTTCTAACTGTGCTGTTATATACTAGCGAAAAAACAATTTTCTACAGCGTTGATTAATATGTCGCTGTGAAAAAATGTGAAAAGCTTAGAAGTCCCAGTTAAATTCTGCAAGAAGGGCATCTACATCTACCTTCCGGTGCATGGGAGTCTGCTGTGAAGGAGTGACCGGCTCTGCCAAAAGAAACTCACGCAATACCAGGCTGTCAAGGGACAACTCTTCTCGCTGCCGAGTTTGACAATGAGCTTGTTCATTAATGGCTTTTGGGGACGACCTCTCAGGCTGGAGGATGTTGAGCCTGACCTGATACTCTGTGCCCCACTGAGCAGACTCGGAGGACTTGCCTGAACGAAGGGAATGGATGAGAACGATTAGTCAATTCGTAAAGACTTGCATACCAAACTCAAATCACATGTGAGCGATGTCTGATCTGTTCCGTTTGTGAGTGGATAGTATGTTGCAAACTAACCGGTCAGTTCATTGGTTAGTGTTACGGACCACCTCAGAATGTAAGTTGACATTGATACGCACCTGTCGGCCGTCTGAATGACATTAGACTTTGTGAACACCTGTGACGATGTCTGTACCCCATTTCTTGATAATGTGTCACGAAATGTCACGAAGTATGCTCCCGGTCCCCTGGATGCAGCAATACATTCTATGGTGGATTGCTAACATATATGATTCCGGCAATTGAGACACAAGCGGACCGGTTCCATACCACACAGACTTATTATTATCACAATTATCAACAGGCCAAAATTGACCTCGATTTTCAACTAGTTATTAATCTGTTATTAACAACCATTATCAACAGCTGTGTAAAAAGACCGAGTTTTCAACCGAACCCTAGTGCAGGACCTTGTTGCGCCAAATATAGAGCTTCTGGATGTTCTTCAAAGCCTGAACATATTACCCTTCAAAATTCAAATAGCCCAACAACTTGTAATGGCTTCCCCAGCACTCAAGCTCGTTCAACAGTACTGCCAATCGCCATATCACATCATGCGCTTGCAGAGCACCTTCATTGCTCTTACAGTCGTTTGCATAATAAACTGCACAGTCCCATCGCGCACAGCTATGTATGGTTATGTTTGTATCCTGAAAATATTCGAAAGTAAATCAAAAAAGCTTGAATAAATGTGGCCGTCACTCCTCCCAACGATGGCTCGTCATCTCTCAAGGGACCTTTGTGAACGAGTAGTTGTCTGGCATTTCCAGCAACGAAAGTCAATACCTGAGATTGCAACGCTTGCTGGATGCTCCAAACGCACCATCTACAGCATCCTCAACTACCATCATGACTTTGGAGAGGTTCAGAATCCTTTCGCTCACACAAGAGGCTGTCAGCGTACACTCAATCAAGAAGATGTTACCTATATCACATCTACACTTGAAGCCAACCCAACACTCTTCTTGGATGAAATTCAAGAATGCCTCATTGCGGCTCGTGGAACCAGCACTTCACTAGCAATGCGATCATCATCTACTTGTCTTGCCTGATCTTGACTAGCAACAGAGAAGATGAACTAATCAGTTTGTGGTCTATGTCATGAGGTGATCGACATCTTTGAAGAATACCCATAGGTGTCATCATGGTAGCTAGTGTGACATGACAGCAATGTTCAATGTTCAACCATAAGCTAGGGTTTCCGGGCATTTTACGTTAGGACAAACAACTCCAAATACAAAGTTCCAATTATGGATTGTGCAGTTTATTCTGCAAATGACTGTATCACTGCATCAGTAATTGGGTCATGCCCTTATCCAGACTTAGTGCGCTTGGGCGCCAAGAGAAAGTGGCAAAAGTGACCACATTGGTGTAAGGCATGACTAAGAGGCTGTTGCTCCAGCTGACCCCCACGTCACAATTAGACAAGTCGAAAAAGTGGTCTAAGTACGCTAACTGTCACAATACACCAATACATGATCAGATCGTTGAATGCTCCAACAACGTGGAGGATACCAAATGTGGAAAATCCATGGGATGGTTGCCAACTTCGTCGACGACCCTGCGCTGAAAAAATGACAATGAAAGCTCTCTCAACGTGAAAGGTACAACCACAACCAGACTGTCCATTGTTGTGGAGGGGTGTTTCTGGTACGGCGATGGTTGAAACATGTGCCAGAAAGAGCTCGGAATGTCGTTCGAATGGAAAGATGGATGCTGAGACAAAGGTATGGCGATGTGAACAACCATGCCAGGAACTAATGAAAGGATTGCAATGCTGCAGATTGTCATGAGTCCATTACGAAGAACGAGTAGCAGGAACCATACATCGTAAGGGTGTGCCTACTGGCTTCAGCGAACTATTGTTGTTGACCACAGGTGGGAAAATGGCTGAAAAGCATGTGCCAGCTCTATTCTATCGACTGAATCATTGACCGCTATGCAGAGTTGTCGGGTGACTTCTTGTGCATTCAATACACGATATCCTGGCTGAGGACGTGCACATAAATCACATTGCCTGTAAAATATGATGATCGTGGGTCAGTATCATAGTAGGGTGTGCAGTGCACAAAGGGCACATGCCATGTGAGATGAAAAAAAACCTTCAGCCTTGCAGTTAAGAGGTGATCTCGAAAGAGTGGTGATCCGTGAACTTGTTGACATAGAAGGAGTTGAACACGTCATATGAATGATGTGGCTTTATTTCGACTGGGATGGAATCAGCACAGTAAATCGAGTCGATGTGGACAATCACATAGTTGGGTTTATGGTTTGGAAGGGTGGCCAGATGAACAATCCACATTCCAGTGACCTTGTCAGGTTCCTCGCCAACCTTATCAAACCAGCGAATCACTGCACAAGGGTAAGTAGTACCCTTATAGATGAACGAGAAAAAACAAAAAATGCGGGCTATTTCATACCCATCCATTCCATTTGCATGTGGATCCATTCCAATGAACACACAGTCGTAGTGTGGACCCTCACCCCTCCAAATTGGACAGGATCAGATGTATTCCTTATGCATCCCACCAGTCCCGCTCAAATCGCTGGGTGCATAAAATCGGGAGGATGCAGAGTTGAAGACCGATACTGCCCCATCATAGCAGGGAAGTTCGAAGTGTGGAACAGATGTGATATCACAGTTGTCATGGGGATTTAGGTGCTCGAATAGAAAGCGTTGGAGGAGGATTGGTAAGTCAGGAATGGCAAGCTCTGTAGTTAAAGTGCGCACAGTTCTTGCATGTTTAGCTTCTATAAAGCCATGTGAGTAAAAATAATTCCACAGGCAAGAGATAAAGAAGAAATACAAGAACATACATCGTTTTCGTGAGAGCTTGACATGCGCTGCATGTGTGATAGTTACACCATGATCTGCTTCCCCATCCTCCCCATCCCCATCGGGTGTAATGCTTGCAGAAGGGTTCGTGTTCCTGGCTACCACACTGTCCATGGATCTGGAGTTGCAATCGTCCTCTGATGCAGTATGTAACATCTGAGCTGCAGTAGTCGGAAAATTAGCTATCAAGTAGATTTGCGTCATATGCTGCATACCTATCAAGTGAAGAGCCCTTGATAAACATGTCCCACTGAGCATGCCATGGTCAGCAAAGTTGATACGCGCAGCAGAGAGCTTGTCAAGCTGCTGGTTAGTAACAAGTATTTGGCCAAGAGCTTTGTACTTGTTTGACCAGCAGTATGGTTTCTTTACTGCAGTGATATGCTTAGTTTCCATTATCGATGAGCAGAGGCCATTTGGGGCACCAAAGAGCTGGATGAGTCCAGGGTAGTGCTTCAGAGAATGCTGGCGGGGGAACGAAAATGTAGAAACTATGCCCATTCTCTTGAAAACTTCCCAGTAGTGATGGAAGCGTTGTAATGCTTCATCAATGCTATCCAGTGTAGAGTCCGTGACGATGTTCTGACAGACAAGATAACAGAATTCCATAAATGCATGGACAGTCTGCACAACATCATCTGAGACATAGCCTTCTATTGCTGCAATGTAAACCTTAGCAGTCAAATTATTATCATGCAAATGACCATTCAATGAGCAGATGAACCTTCATCAGTGCTTTGGAATCATTACCAGTCCATTGCTTGAATCCTCGACCTTGTGGGAAGTGACAGAGACCAGCAAAAGGTGCTACAGCTGCAATACTATTGGATATTATTCAGTGATAGTACTACATGACAGAATAATAATAACACAAACCGTCTGTCAATGTCATCTATAATATGTTCTGCTTGTCATGTCGACCTCGATGATCGCAGAATATATTTTTCGATCCAATCTACCAAATGGTCTTTAAATGTTCCCTTGATGAGCTGGTGAAGGATGTCGGGAGCAATGAGTTCATGGATGTCGGTGTGGGGGAAATCATTAGTAAATGGCTAGAGTAAGAGGTGGTTAATTAGCATCGCCACATACTGCAGCCTAGATGGAATGGGAGATACGTACAATAAGGTTGCCAACAATACCAAATTCATCCCACATTTCATCCAATGTTGCATTTTGAAATAATGTTTTGGTCAACTGCTGGCAACAGCTTAGAGTTTCTGGGTCCAAATCAAGCGTACCATGCATTGCAGTACAACTATAGTCATCATTAGTGTCAGCACCCACATGCTTATTATGGATGAGAGTAGACTTACTGTGCACACCAACCACAAAAAATGCAGGCCAACAGTACCTGCTCCTCATAATCAGCAATGTATGGACCAAGCCCATATATTGTCTTTCGGAAATGACCATCACCATAACGAACAATCTCAAGTGTTGTTATTGCTGATTTTAAGCTTCGAAGGATTGTCGACAATGAGTTATGGAAAAGTTGGCAGCAGAAGCTCCGAAATTCTGCATCTGAGGAATGCTCTTTCGTCGCTATGTAAACATCAACCTGATATTCATTTAGAGGGAGTTCCATACATAAACTTACTTTTTGGTATTGCAAGAAAACCAATGACCACAACGGCATCTTGATGTCCATGATGAACAGTGTTGTGAACATTGCCAATAGACATGTAGAGTGGGTAGTACTCGTTATTGCCAGTTGCAACGGATACTGTGGTTTTGTCGCTTCCTAGGATCACTGGAATAAATGTCGACCCATGGGTTGCCAGATCATCAGCTATCTTATCCTAGGTAATACAGTTTGTAAGGTGGTCAGTTAAACCTAATACTATGAATGACTCACTGCGTGAAGCCAAGCCCAATCTCCAGACATGAAATCTTGATACTGTTGTTCACCATTATCGACACAGTATTCCTGGTATGGCATGTAGTCCATCAAGTCTTTGAAGTCTGGGTTTGCAAGCATGTTGTGAATGCAAGCAAGTGGGTCACGAAACCAAACATCAAATGTTTGGTCCATTCACGGTGGGCGGTTCAATGGAGGTTGATTATCCAAGTACTTGACTGAAAACTTTGACCATTTTGTGCCTGCCAATGGAGTGTTGTCAATAGTATCGTATAGATGCTTTGCGCTCGTGAATGGTGGCATTTTTTGGTCTGGATTATGAGGATCTGCCTTGATTAGGAAGGCTGCCCATAAATCCATGAGCATGTCAATCTGTTTTGCACTCATCTCTGCCCATCGGTAGAGCAGGTCTGCTGTTTCAAACTGGATATGACTCGTGTATGGAGTCCAGTCCTTGTTAAATGCAGTATGAAGTGGGGGAGGGGGTGTGTCGAATGGGAGCACATGTCCATGCACATCACAAGGTCGTCCTAAAGAGATTTGAAATTTGTCAGTCACGCAGTTAAGACAGTGGAAAATATACTCCTACCATTCAAATATGGGTGAATTACTTGGCGCAGGGTGCCGTTCATCCTCAGCTCCTCATGGCGTTGTTGTCCTGGTCTAAAGTCATCTTCATCTGAGTCTTCCCCTCCAAATGGACCAGGTGAAGGGCATTGACGTATTGGAGGGGATGACGGTGACTGTGAACAACACCTCTGGCTCGGTGGTGGGTGAATGGTTAGATGGGCTGCCAAGTAGTGCTTTGTTCAACCACCAGGGGTTTTGAACCAGCGGTTACATCTAGGATGCTTGCATTGAAGTTGCAAGGTGACAGAGTTCACCGTATATAGTCTATTCTTGGAAGCAGCCATTTCAGTTCTTGAGATATAGCCAGCTATTGCTTCAAGATGTCGAGGGTCAAGAATAAGTGAAGCAAGATTCCTTAAGTTGTTTGTTTGCACCCAGTGTGACTAGAATTAGAAAAATTCGGTGTCGCAACTTACCCACACATTTCTCAACCCTGGATTTCCTCACCCTTCAGGGCATACTCCTCTCCACCTACAATGAGCTCATGATGTGTTACTCGAGCAAAGAATGCAACCACTCACCCTGGAGCCATAGTCATCTCCACACAGGGCAAATGATGAACCAAAGCTGAAAAGCAGGCTGATGACCACCGTGCAGCAGTAGAGTGAGCTGCAGAAGAAAAAGCCAAACAAAAACGTGTTGTCACCATTGCAAAGATGGTTATGGAGCTGTGAGCAAAGGATCAGGCAACTTCTGAACTAGTAGTAAGCCATGGCCAACCCATTTTCTCTGACCCATTCAAGTTCG